>JANTPZ010091747.1:0-17836 GCA_025593235.1 Vachellia pachyceras
TCATCAAACTTAACGCTATTATTTTAATTTTTTTTATTTTACACAATTTAAAATATCAAATTTATTATATTATTAAATTAAAATTAAAATGTGAGTATGCTTTGTTAACGTTTTATTGCATAGTCATCAATTAAATTCGATAAGTCATCGATTTCTGTTAAGAGAAACTAACGGCGTTAAGTTTAAAGGACTAAAAGTGCACTTTTTAAACTTAAAGGACTAAAATAATACCTGACGCAAACATAAAGGATTAAAAGTATACTTTAGTCTTACTATTATAATCAATACTTTTTAAACTTAAAGGACTAAAATAATACCTGACGCAAACATAAAGGATTAAAAGTATACTTTAGTCTTACTATTATAATCAATACTTGCTTGAATTGAATGTAGAATCAATTACATACGACAGTCTTAGCTTTATTAAAAATTATCCAAACACCCTTTTAATATTGAAATCTAATTCATAATTTAAGAAAATATATTTTGTAAATCAGTCTTACCCAAAATTTTTAACTTTTTTAAAATCATACTCAATTAAAAGTAACTTTTTTTTTAACTATATTGACACATGTTTGAACTAAAGATATTATGTATGTTTGTTAAAGGGTTGAAAAACCCTGTTCATATGAGTCGAGATAAATCTTCTCTCACATAAATCATGTTCAAAGTAAAATCCAAATAGATATATTATGATTAATAAGGTAAACTTCTACAATTAATAATTCATATTTGAGCTAAGAAAACCTATTTGTAACAAGGGGAGGGGCATTGAAGGAAGAACTTGTCACTGTTTATAGTGATACTAAATTATACTTATCTAGTTCTATTAATAAATAACTTTCAGCATATTTTACAAAAATTAAGAATAATTTTAAATTCTATTAGCTCTATTTTAAAGTTCTATAATTTTTTAATTATATTCTTATTTAATATTGAAGGATTTCGGGTGTACCTATAGAATTCGACTCCGATTACAGATACCCAGGCAGAATTTGGATCACAAGGGTGGAACCAGATTTGAGACATAACAAATGCACCAGAGAAAGAGAAGATAAGAGATGAGTCTTTTCAGTTTCAGATAAGGGGAAGAGAGAAAATTTGGTTTCTCACGCGTTATCTCATCTGTTTGGGGAACCACCTCCCCATATTATAACTTCCCAACTCACGCTAACATTTCAAAATCAAACTTTTGAAGAAAATCACCACTTTATTTCCACATATTCTCTCATTCATACTTTTACCCCAAAATAGTTATTATAACACATGAAAATGTAATTATATACGATTTAACAACGTATAAATTGAACCAACGAATACTACGTCTACTCGCAGGCCAGCGCAGCGAGAGGGAAGTGAAGGAAACAGCACCGAATGCATTTAACAATCAACAAAGGACTAAATTTACAGTTACGTCAACATCAGCTTCGTTATTGTCATATTGTGGTCTCACTTGCTGATGGGACTATAATGAGCAAAATTCAAAACAGAGTATGATAAGTATTGAACTCACTCTACGTTCTGGTGAGTGTGATTCCTCTTGGCGTCTTCCATTCATCCCTGTCAAACCCCTGCTCGGTGCCTCTCCTTTGATCGTCAGTTTTGCGGTAAGTTCTGATCTTTTGGTGGCCCTTTAGAAAGTTTACCCATTCCAGGCTAAATTTCTTATCTTTCATGGAATCTTGAGACATGTTGCAATTGGATGCTTCTTGGTTTGTGCCTAGTCAATAAGCCTGTACTTGAGTCTCTATGCTTCAATCATGGATCTATTAGGCGAATTCTGTCCATTTCATCCCTTTGACAAATATTTGTTAATATAATAGAAATAGAACTTCCAGTATTTGGTAGTTGGATTTTCCTTTTGCTAAATTCAAATTCGTTTCTATTGCTATATTGCCCACTTTGAATTGTATATATTGCTGCTTGCAACATACGTGATTTGTTTTGTATTGCGGCTGCAATACTGAATCTGATTAAACATTACTGTATAATATCATGAATTGTAATTATTTTGGGTTGCCATTCACTTGTTTCACAGGAAAATAGATCTAGCTTGACAGCATCCAAGCCATTGACGATGATAACTGTGGGAGAGTAGTGGCATCAAGGAGTGTGTCCCAAGCAAGCAGGGCTACCAAAACAGAAGACGTTCTAGAGTGGGACAAACAGGACAAGCGAAGAATGTTTCATGTTGTATATCGTGTTGGGGATTTGGACAGGACCATCAAGTATATCATATTACATGCATACGTATACACTAATCATTTCTAATGTAGCATTCTCTTGAATAAACTCTGTAGAGTAATTATTGAAGGAGAAAACTACCTGACAATTTCAGAGTTTATACAGAATGCCTGGGAATGAAGCTGCTCAAAAAACGAGAGATACCAGAGGAGAGATACACTAACGCCTTTCTTGGATATGGAGCTGATGATGCACACTTAGTTATTGAACTGACATGCGGTAAGTGTCTGGAAGAATATTTTAAGACATGAAAAATAGCAGCTTCTTAACCACCTTCTGATAATTGATAGATATGAAGTTTTCTCTTGTGATTGTTGTCTAATTATGTTTCAGATTATGGGGTTGATGCATAAGATATTGGAAATGGATTTGGCCGTTTTGGCATTGCTGTTGAAGATGTAAGTTGGTGTAACCTGTCCACTCTATCTTTTATGAGCATCTTTAACTTCTTATAATGCGTTTTGTTCTGATTGTTTTCTATTCCCTCGTGTATGCACTAGTCCGTCGCTGCACCTATCTGTTTTGTCCTCAACTCCTCTTGGGGATTTGGTGAGGATTTGCAGCACAGTTTTGACTATTATTCAGAATTTCCTTTCTCTTGATGCTCTAGAGCAATGTCTAGGATGGACTTTTTGTCCTTTTTAATTCTCATTATTCTCTATCCGGTTGAAAATATGGTAGAACTCATTAAAGCTAAGGGTGGCAAAGCAACTAGAGAGGCTGGCCCTGTTAAGGGAGGCAGCACAATAATTGCTTTCATCGAAGATCCAGATGGATATAAATTTGAGCTTTTGCAAAGAGGTTCCTCTCCCGAGCCTTAGTGCCAAGTAATGCTTCAAGTAGGTGATCTTGATCGTTCCATAGAATTTTATGACGTGAGGTGAATGCTATTTTTTGTCTGATTTAACAACTTATGATTTTCTTTACACTGGATTTAGTCACTTACATGGTTGCTTACCGTTTAGGCTTTTGGTATGGAACTTCTTCTTACACAAGATAATCCTGAGCAAAAAGTATTGTTGCATCCTTTCTATCATGTCAATTAGTTGCATGATCTATAGTTGGCATGCCTAATACCTAAGGAATAAGATTATTAGAATCTATATCAGATCATGGGGCTTTAATGCCCAAACTATAGGACACTGTTTCATCTGGACATAAAAATTAATCTTGAGGACAAGAGATAGGTCATTGTTAGGCCAGGGGGTGTTAACTTGGGAAGATTGGCTCTTTTTATTAGCCATCAAGGTCTTGTGCATTGCTGGTGCCCTTTGTGGCTTCATCAATAAAAGAAAATTCCGTTGACTTCACCAGCGACTAGAAAATACCGGCTGCTGAGCAACTAACAGAATAAGCTCCTTGTTTTGAGGATTTTGTGATTTTCCAAAAGTTAATTATGAAAACGTATCTTATTGGCCCTTTTTCCAGTTCCTTATCCATAATCTTGTACAAAACTTCTGTGAGTAATTCTAACAACTCGGCTTCTAACAATTTGGGTTTATGCCAGGAAGGTTCACAGAAGGGATTTATTTATTAAGGGGGTTAATGGAAAAGTAACGGAACAAAGGAAGAGACTTACATATGGTTTTCATTGATCTAAAAAAGGATTATGATCGTGTGCCTAAGGATGTTCTTTGGAAAGATTTGGGAAAGAAAGGGGTGCATGTGCCTTATATTAAAGCTATTCAGGATATGTACAAGGGGGTGACAACCAGTGTTAGAACGCCTGGAGGTAAGACAAAAGACTCTCCAATAAAGATTGGCCTACATTAGGGATTATCTTTGAGCTCATTTGTTTAACCTAGTACTAAACGTTCTAACTGAGCCTATCCGAGAAGAGGTCCTCAAGTGCATGCTCAGTTCTTTTGGTTGAATCAAGGGAAGAGATTAACTCTAAACTTGAGATTGGGAAAGGGCTTTGGAGTCAAAGGGCTTTCATCTGAGTAGGAGCAAGACAGAATACATGCATTGCAATTTTAATGAGAGACAAGTTGGAAGTGACTTGGTGGTGACATTAGAAGATCAAATCATTCCACAAGTGGCAAATTTTAGATATATGGGATCAATTATACAAAATGATAGTGAAATTGATGATGATGTTAATCATAGAATTCAAGCTTGATGGTGTAAATGGAGGCAAGTTACTGGAGTTATTTATGATAAAAAAATACCTAATAGAGTAAAAGAAAAGTTTTATCGTACGGCTATAAGGTTATCATTGCTATATGGTAGTGAAATGTTGAGCTTTAAAGGGAAGTGAGATTCGCTGATATGAGGATACTAAGATGGATGTGAGGTCATATAAGAATGGATATGAATCGTAATGTTTAAATTCATTGGACAGAAATATGCTAAATTTTTTAATAATTTCTTACTATTACGCATATACTCTATTAAGATATTAGATTTTATTTTCTTTGAGACAGAAATATCTATGGTTTTGTTATCAGATTTTCTTCATACATGTTACCTATCGGTTTAGTGACTGGTACTTGCCATTCGTTTGAAGATTGCCTTTTGTATTTAGTCATGTTCTTTTATTCTCCCATTGCAGATTGCAATAGGTACATATGATGTGTACATGACTGCTGAAGCTATTAAATTTGTTGGAGGAAAGATTACTCGGGAACCTGGACCATTACCTGGCATCAACACTAAAAATAACAGTATGCTTAGATCCTGACGGTTGGAAGACGGTATAGCTTTTTAGATTTTATCATTTCCTGGTACATGCAGTAGTAATATTGAGATGGGTGAAATCATTGGAATTAAAATGTAATGAAAACAAAAGTCAAGATAAGGAGAGCTGGTATTCCTGCTCAATAAACAACTGAAGAAGACACAAATCCAGAATCAACACCATCCTAGGAGAAGTCAAGATATTAGGAATTAGGATTAGTCAAGATATGATACTAGGGTTAGTATAAATCTATTGTGTCTAAGGCTTGATCAAGGAATAATAAAAACAGAGGCACTTTTTCACCTCTTGCCTTCACATATCAAGATCAAGTATCATTTTTAAGGAAGGCAGTGAAAGAAGATAAGGTACGAATCTTTCATTGCGGTGCTGAAGACCAATACACATGTTTTTACCAAACCTATGCAGAAAATAGGGTGTGAAGTATTTAGAAATTTGGAATGGTGGCAAACACTTGCAGCTCACTATTTGTTAAATAATCTTTACACCTTGGTTGATGCTAAATACCAATCAAGCAAAGGTGCCTAGTGTTCAGCTCAACGTTTGTCCCCCCAAAAAAAAAGCAATGCCAATGCATGCTTTTCTTGTTCAGGATCATACCTGAGTAAAGATGACATGTTAGGCTGTATTTCCATTATTTTTGGAGAGTTGTTAAGTCTGCAGTGTTACTTTTTTAAGAAGTAATATTTGTGCCTATATGGATGTGGAAGCAACATAACCAAAGTTCTGTGCTTCCTAATTTTTTCTTGCCTTCCATTGTTTCTTCAAAATCCAAAAGGCAATGCTCAAGAATTGGAAATCTCAAAATTTGGAAACCGTCGATAAGGGAGTGTCATTGGGCTTCATGCTTTTAACCTGGTGAAAATCTATTATTGTCACATGGATATGTTGAGAACTGCTAAATAAGTATATCTGCCTGAACCCTGAAACAGCCACCAGCTCCCACGCTCCTAAACTGTTCATTGACCTCATCCATTTCCATCTTCTGTTTATTTCTCATTTGGTACTTTCTTATGTATGGCAGAGATCTAAAGAATTTTTTAATTATATTTATTTCAGATAATCAAGCATTTTACTGAACTTCTTTTACTCCTTTACTGTCGTGCAGGTTTTTGTAGATGATGTTGATTTTGTCAAGGAGTTGGAATAGAGTTTCTGATCTTCGAATTTGCAATCTTTGAGAGACTGACATCAAAATCACTGGCCAAGCAAAGATATATTCTTGATTGAAGCTACTTGCAGCGTTGCATGATACAATGTATCATATTCAAATCCGAGTTTTGTAGATTGTACATTAATGACTATAACAATGACCTGAGCAGCCAATTTCTTTATCTTTACACAATAAAGCAAAGTTAGTTTGAAGCACAAATCTCTTTATTTCTTGATTCTCTGTACTCTTAACAATTTTGTAATAGTACAGATTGTCTAAATCTCCACATTGGATATTTCATGATAGTATCCTCACTAGTGTTTCTTGGGGCCTTTCCCACCTTGACCACTGTTGTAATGAACTTGAGTCCTCTGAAATAAGGATTTAAGTGAAATTGATGGGTATCTAAGTGGGATGGATAAACCTATACCAAAATCTAGCTTTTGAGGTGGGAGAAACAACCTATTTAAATATCCCATTGAGCATCCAAGCTACCCGGCACTTTACTTGACTTCCCACCAGTCAAAGGTAGTCATCTCTAAAACTGTCGACAGTCTTGCTATTGCAACAATTGAGAGTACCTAAGTGGGATGAAGAACCCTACCCTAAAAACTAACTCTTGAGATAGGAGAACCAACCCGCTTAAACACCCTATTGAGTGTCTCATATACTCAATGTGAATTTAATATCCTACGCTACCAAGTCTCCAAAAATGCCTAGATAAATTGATGTCACCTTATTAAATCATATTGAAATCCTGGAGAGAATAAAGTAGTTACAGGTAAAGCTTAGTGATGCTTGACTCTGTTATTCACAAATTCTGATGTGATAATGTCTCATAACAACATGAAATTCTCGGAGTTACAATTGTCTTTTTTTGATTTTTTGAGAACCGAGGATGTAATACTACCCCATTGACAGGCACAAGCAAATGATTACATACTGCCCAGTAAGGAGTTGACTTGATACATAATCTGATCATTAATAAGTGAAGGATGTTGTTGTTCGTGTGAATGATAATGATAATAATTAAGCAGAAGCAAGCAATTAATATTCAATCTAATAAGAAAAAATGTTTCACCTTGCTTGCCTGTGTTTTACTGTGATGGCCTTGCACCAAAATGATCATGATTGTTAGTGGCAGATGAATTTCAGGGCTGGATGGAAGAGACAGATTTGATTTCCATTCACAGTTTTGCTTTAGCCAAACTTTATTTCCTTTTCCTTTTAGCCTCCTTGTTAATGGTAGGTAGAATCTGCCTCCTTGTCTCTGGTCCCCCTTTAGGCCCCCACTACACTCACAAGACCGTATATAATTTCCAACGAGTGTGTTGTGTGTGTGTGTGATGCCCTTCATTGAGGACTTGGAAAAATTGATGAATTAGCTATTTATTGGCTAGGCCCTCTCTCACACCTTAGGCTTTAAATGGCTTGCATGCTTTGTATAGTCCATCTTTGTACTTCTCTCTTTTTGTTTGTCTATCAAAGTGTTTCACTTTGCATCTTCTTCTCGTGAAGATGCATGTGAGAGGATCATAACCATTCTACTTAGTTTTTGGTTGACGTTTGCAATTGAATTTTTGAAAATAAAGTGCATGTGAAAGTTGGAGAGATAACAAGGTAAGCTATATGGGATCCACTTCTCCCTTTACTCGCTCTCTTCTTTGTATTTGCCTTGATTTAAGAGTAAACACTTCTTATAGTTTTTTTTTTTTACTTTTTTCCTATTATTTTAGTAAGTGTTAAATGTTATGTTTGATTCACAAAATAAAATTTAACAAAAAGGTATTTTTTAGATAAAAATAAAAATACTTATGAACAAATGGTTGTTGTTGAGTTACGATGACAAGAAAAAAATAGAAATTATGTGTACCTTGAAATTCATTCAATGGAACGGAATCAGCTAAAAATAGCTTTGATTTCATAATTATCAAAGCTACCAAAAGGTACAAGTTATTGTTAAGAGAATATTTTCATTTTTGACAAAAAGAATATTTTTAACCTGTGCATGTGATCTCACAAGTCATAAATCTAGGGGTTAAATTACTCATTTATGAAGATTAAATAAATCACTGAGTTACTTCTTACGGTTATTTTTTAAAATATTTCATTTAATCATTTGTGTTGTTCGAATTCCCTTTAGAATGTTGTTCACATTTTATGTTCAACGTTGCATTGAATAAGATTATTTTCAATAGAAGGATATTTGTATCTACCAAAAGAAAAAACTACCCTTTAATAAAATCTCTTAATAAGTCCAATTAATAGGTATAATTTTAAAAAAAATTATAAACTTGAGAAACAAAATGAATGAATTGGAATATTACATTTAAAATTAAAGCAAACTTCTTTCTAATAGGAAGGGGTATTACAAGTAGGAACTTAATCAAATGGATTTTTTGAGGAAAAAAATGAAAATGAACTTGTATATTTTGGTGTTAATCATTTCTATTGTGGCTACAGAACATGGAAAGAACAAGATTCTGGTAAAACCACAGAAGCCGCACTGGAGAAAGAACAGTGTGCAAAGAAGATGGGGCCATATGGCCATACCCCATTCCTGCCAAAGTTTTTCTCTCCATTTTCAGAAACGAGGGTCCAAAAGAATTATGTGAGTGATGTTAATAATTACCACATTACTTTTACTTTTTACGTTTTCTTCTTGGACTAATTAATGGCTTTGTAACGGTCGTCATTATGGAATTCACTGAACCAGAAAGGACACTGATATTTATTTGTGTGTGTGTGTGTAGATATATATATTGCTTTTATATAACACCACCACTTTCCTTCTGTCTTCTCAATTAATCTTCCTCACACTATCCACACAAATGGATGGTGGTAACACAGAAAACTCAAAGCTTCCTTTTGCTGCAGAAGATCATCGGTACATATGTACTGAAACAACCTTCTCCTTCTCCTTCTTCCATGAACCTCTTTGATCAAAACCCACATGCCCATTTCAGCAATCTCTACCCTGTGTTCTCTACAATGGACAAGTTCAATAATGAGATACCAACTGAAACAACTCGAAAAGCGTATTCTTCTTTTATGCCATATGAAGAAGATGAAGCTTTTTCTGGGGATTATTATTCTAACTGTGATACTGCAGCTGGCGAAAGCTGCTGTGCCAAGTCAGACACAGATTCTTGCAGCCAAGTTGGTGATCAAGATGATGGTGATGATGAAGAAGAAGAAGAAGAGGTGAGCTTGGATGAGTTGTTGCAGAATGATGCGAAAGCGAAGATGAAAATTGAGGTTTTGGCTGCAATGGTTGGAGTTGACAGTACAGAACCAGTGATAGTGTTGACCGAAGTTGTGAGAGTCCTGAAGCACTTAAGGAGGATGAACTAGTTTTATAATTGACAAGGGCTTCTATATATTTATGGTGGTAATAATGTTTAGTTCTTGTTGACATGCCACTTTGTAACTTTTGAATTTGAGAAACTCTTTTTGTTGCCTTTCTCTGTCTCCCTGGTTTACAATATTACTTGGTTATAAATTAACAAGGGCGGTGACACTCAAAGTTTCAAGAAAAATTAATCTCATAGAAGTTTTCATTGCTCATGAATGACAAAGAAATTGCTTCTTTACAGAGGTAGAATCAGTATCATCTGAAGAGAAAGCTGCAAAAATTCGGTATGAGAAAAATTCGACGTTGATTTGTATTACTAAGGTCTCAAATTCAACCTTGTGCTGTTGCAAAAATTAGGGGTTAATTTCAATTTGTGAAATGGGTGTATCAATGCTTAAGATACGTTTGTGTTTCTCTATTGAAATGGGTGTATCAATGTATTACTAGGTAGATTTAGAAAAGAAAATGCAAAAAGCTTGTAGTTTAGTAATATGAAAGCTCTCCAACAGGGGAAAGATCACAGATTCGATTTCACCTGTTTACCCCCTTTATTTAAAAAAAAAAATTATGCTTTCATAATACAAAAATTTATGCTTTTTAAACCTGTAAATCCAAATCCAAACATGCGCTAATTTAGGATGCAAAGATGCTCATATCGCTGCCTATATATTTTCCCTGGTTCATTGCTGAGAGAAAAGTTTCCCCATTGATAAAAGTGATATTAATCTCTCTCTGTAGCAATCGACCAATTCTTAGAACTGGAGTACCTTTATAAATTTTCAAAAAGCTGTTAGAAAAGCAAGTAGAAGTTATAGCAGTTTTACGAACCCAAAACAGAATAAAAATAGTAAATGATTATAACCACGTCTTCTTTTCTTCTGCGTTGTCAAAATCATTTTCCCATCAAGTTGTGGAATAGAAAATCACTCATTAATGTAGAAGCAAAAGTTGCTGAAAGTTCCTATGAACATCATGAGAGTTGAAATACAAACTATATAGGGACATTGCGATAATTACAAGAGTTGACTAAAAGTAACGCCAACATATGCCTTTGAGTTAAAACATGGGATATGACAAACATTAAGTGTTTTCTATTTAAGTGTGAGAGTTTTCTAGCAGTCACGGGGTGAGGGGATGAAGTCGATATAACGATACGGTGTATGTTTGAAAATCCGTTGGAAGAAAGGAGTTTATAAATTTTCAAATAATTTCACAGATTTCAAGATGTTTTTTACAAATTCCGAGATACTTTTTATTTTGGTTTGTGTGCACCATTAAGATAAAGATTTGCCAAACATGCATATAAAATAAATGTAGGATGTCTTTTATATTATTGTCAAATAGAAAATAATTATAATTAAAAAATAACAAGACGGTAAATATTCTCATAAAATAATACATAAACTTCACTTTTTGTAGAGTAAACTAAGATTCCCGTTCTTTTATGATAAGGAAGCAGAACCTAGAGCCCCATTTAACTCAGTCTACTTATGGCCGCGACTTCAAGATTTTAATTATCAACAGTGACTTCGAACTGGAAGAAAAAACCGTCCAGTAGTTGCTTTCTTCAAAGGTGGCTGACATTTTACAAGCAGGTTTATATATACTGGATCTGGGCAACCTCTCAAAGGCCTAGCAGGTCAGCCTCGGAGCCTGGGTTTTAGGTGAGGCAACAACGGCCACTTTCGAACCTACGGAATCCACATCGACCTATTGAAAAGAAGCCGGAACATGCTTAAAACATTATGTGAAGTAGAAATGCTGGAATAATTATTCCTCCAGGTGTTCCCTTTCAGAGCGTAGCTGTGCAGAATTTATTCACAAAAGGTACAAGCATGGTCCTGCGGATGGTAGCATGCAAATAAAAGGCAATTTTCTGTCAAATGATCCTGCGGACAAAATTGTTGGTAAAAGAATCCTGCAAAAGTATAACCAATAATTGAGCAGCCTATTCGAAATTTGTTTTAGCAACAGGAATATCAGATATTTGGCAATTTATCCAAACCTTGACTGAAATAAAACCAGGCTGTATTCATTGGTCTCAAGAGTGAAGAAACAAATAAGCAGGTCAAGTGTCAAAGTATGTGCCACCTACAAGTAAATAGTGCTTCTGGATCATCTTGGTTGTCTACAACAAAAAGTCAGAACATACTAAGCTAACAAGGTTGACATCAATCTAAAGGAGTAAATCTCTAATCTTTCCAACAACTGACAGCAATATCATATTACAAAATTAGACATAGGATGCTGAAATCTTTATTGAAATAACAATATCAAGACAATAACCAATATGACAACCAAAATAGTGAGACAAGGCTCTCAATGATTGAGTATTAAAATTAAAGACCAGAAAGTAGTCAAGTATTCCTGTGATTGTAAAATAAAAGCGCCAAACCTTTGGTATCTCTCAAAAAACCATTATTTCGGATATCTTTCGACCAAAACTTTTGCCTCAGAAAACCATTATTTGAGAACCTGGCCACTGACAAGAAATTGTAACTGACCAAAATGAGTAGCATATGATGTGATGAGGAAAGCGGTAAAAGGAGAGATATTCGATAATATAAATTAGATTCAGTTTAATCTCCCCAGTTCTAAAACTAAATGCATGGATGCTTCATAACTGAATAATTGGGCAATAGAAATAAAAGTATACTGCTTCTTATTTAAACAAGACAACTAAAATAACCAGGAAAAAAATGGATGAGCATCAAAGAAAAAGGCTACAAATAAATATATTTTAATAAAAGAAACTAAAAAGAAAATACGCCTGCAATTCATAATATTGTCAATCAATCTAAACCAATGTGTCACAACATGACACGACACAGGAAAAATTATTGTGAAGTAAAATGGGGAGAGGAGCAACTCTCACACATTAATGTTACATAAAGAGATGAACACACGGGAACACGATCATGGTGGCCCACATTTCAAATATATATACAGCACAGGAGCCAAGCCAGGGCAGCCTATATCTTATAATGACCAATCATTTGTAGTCAGAAAGAAGTAGCATGTGGTCTTGAAGGAGAATTTATGCACTTTATCAACTTTGCAGCGCAATTGCAGTCTCCATCAATAGATCGCAAAAATATTTTTGACCAAAAATTTGAGGAATATACATATATCAAAACCACCACACATTTGCAGCTTCAGATATATGCTGAGTCTTCACAACCTGATTCAAAGCTGGAAATACAGCATAATATTATCAGTCAAGGATAAGGACGACATAAAGATAATGCCACAGCACGACAGCACTTGCAGAGAAGAAAGAAAGAGTTGAGAATAAACCAGAAGACTACCATATAGATCATTCATTTGGCAGAAGATATGCGTTGCAGAGATGAAATCCAGCTACTTGAAGGACCAATTTTACTGCCTTGGCCACGACCAGGGTTTGCAGGTTCAGTGGTCAACGCAGGCTTCAAGGAGTTCCTTTTCGAGGCATTGGCATGTGAATATGAAGTAGAAGGCATATTTGCTTCTTCAAAAATCTACAAAAGAGGGAATACTTAATAAACATCAGTTTATTTCATAAAATAGAAACCTAATACTAAGCAACCATAGGATTGTGACCTGAGATTTGCACAAGTCACAACAAAAAAGAAAAATAAAAGTCCTACACACATATGATGACTTACATTCTTCTCAAGAGGATTACTAACACCTATATTTTTTCCTGCTGATGATTTAAACTGCATCTTAACACCAGAACCAGTAGCATTTCCAGATCTAACGTGCTCTGAGACATCCCCTGAATAAGCATAAATGCCTGCCATTTGGTTAGAGTGAACAAGTAAAAAATCAACACATCTGGTTACCGCTTTAAAACCAAACAGAAAAAGGAACTGTTACTTCACTCATTTCACCAAGTCAAAATCAAATTAAAGTTAAACAAAAATACACATAAAAACGATACAAGCGAACATGTCAAAGCTTTGATGTGCTTTTATTATTATTCTCAAAAGTAACATGGATTTCTCAGGCATTTTTTTATTTTAAAAAACTGATTGAATGGTAATTACAAAAATCATCAATTCCCCTATTTATTTGGCATTTTGCATATATTCATTTCTTTATAGGCAACAACTGTGAATCACATAATTAATTATAAGAAGCACAAGGGATAAGTAGGATCTAACCATGAGAATGGTCAACACCCCTTGGAGTTGCATGACTGTTGCTTGCTCCAGGAGCTGGCTGTAATGTGCCAGAATTGAGCATTGTCAAAAGCATGGTCGTATTTATTATTGTGAAAATCAACTCTAAGAAACTAAAAGAATAACCTGAAGAGAAAATTACTTACAGATGTTTGAGGCTGAACTTTAACCTTCTGTGTCTGCTGGTACTTTAAAATGGTCCAATCAAATACGTAATCAAATTCAAAACCTGTCAATGGAAGTTCCGATCAATTGCATAAATGAAGACCAAGGTAAAAATTGGAAACCACACATATCTCAATAAAACCAAAAGACCTTTTCACATGGCAGAAATCTTCATGTGTAGAACATGATAAGTCATATCCAGTGGTCAAATGTAAGCTGTATGTGTGTAGAACATAATTATGAAAAATGCTAATATCCTCAATCAGAAGCAATAGAAAAGCATAGAGTATTTTATAAGCTATTTATCTTACCGGAAATCCATATTAAAATCATATTCATCTTCCCATAATTTGGATAAAACCTATTAATTCCTCTACCATTCTATTTCACAGCAGATATTCTTGTTGGATCTCACATATTCATAATTAGCTAACAAAGAACATTTACATGTTCTGCAAACACAATTCTGCAATTCATTTTATTGAACATTATTCGAAGGATGAAAAGCATAATCACCTTGTCCAGCAAATAGGTCCCGGAATAGACGCTTCAAAAATCCATAATCAGGTCGCTGGTCAAATGTCAAAGAGTGGCAATAATGAAAGTATGAAGCAAACTCTACAGGATGAGATTTTCCTAGGACCTTTAAAATTAAAACCAAACATGTATCAGGATTGAAAAAATTTCCCAAGAATCCCAAGAAAACCAAATTATCAAAAAAAAAACTCACCTCAATAGGAGTTGATACTTTCTTTTCACATATTTTATCATACTTTTGCTTCTTTGTTGCCGCCTTTAGACCTTGCCAAGGAAGGCTGAACACAAATTCATTGCCATGTAGAAGTTAACAATACAATCCTATCACTCTGCTCTTAGACAGTAGATTTCGGAGAAAAAACTAGCAGATCTAAAGCAGCTAGAGAAGAATGATTTACCTTCCTCTAAGAAAGTACAAAAGCACATATCCTAGTGACTCTAAATCATCCCGGCGGCTTTGCTCTGCATTTAAGATAACAATTAAGAAGATACAATTGCTTTGCTATTTATTTGCTAATTGCAGTGAAGAGGATGAGTAACTTCACACTTACCAATGCCAAGGTGAGTATTACAGCTTGCATAACGCGCAGTGCCTGTTAAGTTTTTGTTCTCCCTGTATGGTGCAATTATTAAGATCAGAAATGTGTGATAATTTGATGCAAAGTTACTCTGTAGCATCCCAGGGACAGGAAAGGAGAGATAGTGAAAGGAAAGGTAATTTTCCGGGAAAAATTCAGAAATTAAATAAACTGATAGATATAATAGATTCAAATACTAAGAGAACTCATAATAAAATACATAAATAACAAATAAAAATGACAAAACTTGAACATATAAATACCGGTAAGGAATATGACGATTGGTTGTCGGATCCCGATATCGTTTTGCTAGCCCAAAGTCAATTATGTAAACCTGAAGTGCAATACAACCATCCATATAGCACCATATATAGAACAACAATAAGTGGATAGAATGACAAGACAATTAAAGACAGATTAGAAAGACAGAAGTAACAAAATAGTCATACCTGATTGGCCTTCCGACCAAGTCCCATGAGAAAGTTATCAGGTTTTATATCTCTGTGTAGAAAACCCTTAGAATGAACATATTCTATCCTAGTGATCTGCATAAAAGAAATGTTAATATCACATTGCAAAAGCATCACAAACACGCTTATGATAGAATTTATAAATTGCAGGGCAAATATTAGATGAAGATGAAGAATGCTCGCTTCCAGAGTTTTCAGCTGAACAAATAGAAAGCTAGAAAGAAAGATATGAATATGCAAGTGACATTGCATTCAGGTATACATATGCATCTGCTTTGAATATTATGTTTAAGCCCCCATCAGCAGAAATCAAAATGTCATGCCAACTTACCATCTGATCAGCCAACATTAATACAGTCTTCAACGAAAACTTCCTTCCACAATAAACAAACAGATCTTCAAGACTGGGTCCCAGTAAATCAATAACTAGCACATTGTCCTCCCCGTCTACACCAGACCACCTTATGCTAGGAATTCCACCTGCATCGCAAATATTAGGTGCCACAAATCCACTCATTCAGAACCCACCAGATGTCGGAGACTTTCCATATACTAATTCAATCACTCATGGACACGAACACATAGAAAGTCAGAAAGAGATTAAGCGTTTAACATTGTATAAAATCATACTTCCTCCTTGAAGAACATGATACAGTTTTGCCTCATAAAGCAGTTGTGGGTGCTTAGTTTTAGTGTTCTCCTGCAACATTTCAAAAAACAATGGTCAACTACTAAAAAATGATATTGTAATAATTATACTTGTCGCTAGTGTGTGTGTGTGTGTGTGTGTGTAGACCCACACACCAGTAAGGCAAACAGTACATGCTAAATAATATATGCGTGCCTAATCAACCGTGCAAAGCTGCTCCAACTTTAGAGAGCCTCTAATATTAAATCGATTGACATGCACGAAGGAACAAGTTGAGACTTACAATTTTAACCGCGACTATCTCAAAAGTATCGATATGAGTAGCTGAAACAGAGTAAGCAAAATCGACAAAGATAAATCAGTGTAAGGCAAGCCATAACGAGCATTTCTCATGACAAAAGGAAAAAAGGAAAAGGAAAGAAAAGAAGGGCACTCACCAAGGTAAATTTCGCCGAAGGATCCGCTCCCGATCTTGCGGCCGAGCTTGTACTTGCTGCCGACGATCCGTTCCATGTTAAAAACTTAGAAAAGGTGTTTTGGAAACTATCTGAGCATGAAAGAGAAACTAGAATTCAACAAATCTTCGATCTTGAATCACAGAATAGACTGAAGAAGGCTTTTCCGTGATCCTGAGCAAATGATTGCTTGTCTTGTTCGTTCTTCGAACTTCGATGCGCAGTCCGCAGAGGAGAGGAGAAACCAAAGCCACAGAGAGGGAGGCGGGGTCAGGAAGGGCATAATAGGCAAATGAACAAGGAATCGAGGCTATTGCTGCCATTCTATTTGCTGTGAATATGGTGCAAACTTTCTTTCCACTACTCCTAGGATACGCAAGGATTGTTAAGAAATTTGATTTATCATAAAGGTAAAATCTTAATGTCCTTCCTCTCATGGTAATTATTATTTAGGATATAGATAATTTCCATTCTAAAAGTTTTACGAGTGGAGTAATGTTATCCAAAAAGTTTATCGGGAGTGTAATTTCACCCTATAAGTCTTTAGTGATCAAACATTAGTTGTTAAGGTACCATCCCATGACACGCTAAACACGTCACCTTATTTTACTATTGAAGTTTTACGTATGAAACCCTACTGTTCTTCGGAATGCAATTTCACCCCATAAATCTTAAAAAGAAGTATCAATATTACCCCAAATTTAAGAGCTTTGATGGTTATACGTTAGTTGTTGAGGTGTCATCCTACATGACACTCAGAGTCTACTTGGTTAAGCATAAATCAGGGAAGAAAAAGGAAAATCAGAGATTTTTCTACAACAAAACACATTTGGTGAAATGCATTTTGGGTAAAAAGATTTTTTTCTCATTCTTCCCGAAATGCATTATAGTCCCTAGAATGTATTTTGCCCATAATATTTTCTAAACACCTTTCCTCTCCTCAAAATGCATTCCCCAACTTCCCAATGGATTCCCAAACAGGCTGTTAGTGGATGAAGTGGATGTGCCGAGAGAATGCAATATAAGTTAAATTAACGGTTAAAGTTAATTATTTTAACGTATAGGGTGATGTTACATCCTAAAAAACTTCCGAGTTGACATTGATGTAAAGTTAAAACTTTCGAGATAAAAATGACCTTTATCCCTTATTATTTTTTAAACTATTTATGTAGATAATCATCAATAAATATAATTTTCAATATAAATTATTAAAATAAAAATATTTTATAAAACTCAACATGGAATTAAATTAGGGTTAAATATATATTTGATCATTTAAATTGATATCAAATTTGAACTTGGTCCCTGAAATTTAAAAAGTACAATTTTAGTTATTTTTCTCTTAATATAGTTAGTTTTATTTAAC
>JANTPZ010091748.1:0-14018 GCA_025593235.1 Vachellia pachyceras
AGGAGACGAGCGCCACGTAGCCTTGACAAGTGCTTTGCTTCCATCTCTGCTCTCTCTGGGAACGCGAGCAGAAAGAGTCTCACCGCAGCGACGTAGCCAATTGCTCAGATTAACGTCAAGATCAGGGAGAGGGAGAAGGATAAGGAGAAAGAGATCAATGATTCGGTGCACAACAGTCCTTGTACGCCCAGAAGCGCTCGTCGCACTATGTATTCTAACTAATCTGGTATGCTTAAACCCCCACCAATCGAACAAGACCTCGAATGCACCCTTGAAGAATTGCGCTTTGGATGCAAGAAAAAGATCAGCCTCACCATACCCGTCCCCGGACATTCTGGGTTCGTTTTTTGCAGCTTCCATCTTTTTTTATTTTTATTTTAATGTCTGGGTTTTCAATAAAGCGCTGGAAGAAGCATGAGTCGAGTTACAATGCTTGCTAGTGGTGGACAGGGAGACTGTGGAAGAGGAGGAAGCGTTAACGATAAATGTAAAGCCATGATGGAGAAAAGGAACGAAGATAAAATTTGAAGGAAAAGCGAACGATAACCTTGGAGAATACGAAGACGACGTGATCTATTGCATCTCAGAGAAAAAGCACGAGTTGTTTACAAGAGGAGGAGATGATTTGGAGCCAAGTCTGGAGATTCCTCTGGTCAAGGCTCTCACCGGCTCTGCAATTTCAGTCCCTCTCTTGGGGGGACAACTCATGGATTTGACCATGGATGGTCCAAGTTGTGTACCCTGGCTTTCAGAAGATGGTTACCGGCCTAGGCATGCCACTCTCAAATGGTCCTGAAAAGATAGGGAACTTGAGAATTACATTCCTTTTTCAGTTTCCCACACAGCTCACTCATGATCAACGGCCCCTGGTTGTTAATATTTTACAAGATTCTGGTTGACTAAGAACTTCCCCGTGTTCCTTCTCTTCCATGTTTGATATGCTTTTATCTTAAGAATAATGATAGTAGAACGTCAGACACAGATAATTAATACTGCAAATAGTATAAAGGGTAAATTGAAGGACACCTGTAGTACTCCCGAAAGAATTGCAATAAAAAAAAAATGTATACTTCATGCATCATCAGTGTCTAAGAAATCTGCGGAGTCATTAGGATTGACAATCATGTTTGTATAAGTCGAGACAAAACTTCTCCCACATATTTATCTCGACTTGTGTGGAATCATTCTCCTAATAAATTTTTAAACATACATTGAGTGGTTTGGCTAAATTTTTTCGATGAAGAATGAGTAGCTACAAAATTTTCATGCCACGCCCTTCGCTATCTTTTTTTCTCATCACAATAATTATGAGGAAACGTTGTTTAGAATTGGGTAGTATTATACTCACATCATCTCGGCAAATTTCAAGATTGTATTTTATATCACTTTCTTGTGTTATCTGATATGAATGAATTTTGTTCTCACAATGGAATGTACACGCCAAAGTAGGCGAGGTGTGATTTCTTTAGTGATATCTTGCGCGGGGTTCCTCCCCCGAAAATAATTAAAAAGCTGCAGACCAACTACGACAACTTAGAAAAAAGAAGAGTGAATAGCTTGGAGCCAAAGAAAGGAACAGAAAAGCAGACCTTAAAGTTGAATTGATAAAATTTTCAGAGCTGGGTTTGACCATGACGTGAGTGATGATTGTGGATCACACTTGCCATTCTCCTTCTCCCCGCCAATGCCCTGTTAATGTTAAGACTTAAGATTCCTTTCCCTTTGGTGCTTTTGTTTTAGGCCAAAATTTCCTTCACAGCCACTTCTACACATAATTACACATTTCCATATACTTTTGGGTATGCTTTTTAAAACTCTCTTGCAGCGCTTATAGAATACATCTCCCCCATCACTGATGATTTCATACAAAATTATTTTATTAAGAGTATGCTTTCTGAATTCAATACAAATAAAATAAAGATGTGCACGCTGTGGCCCTATCGATTCAGAAGGGGACAAAAACCCAGAAACAGGCGACGGTGGTGGGTAGGTTGAACGAAGAATCCAGGGTAAGGGGTTCTATGTATATAGTTCATAGTTCAGCACTGTTGCGATGGGCCAATTCCAAACTGTACGTTTTGGGGTATAGTATTTTAGTGGCAGCGTGGAATTGGCAGATCATAAATCCAAAGCCAAGAGAGTGAGGCGAACCATATAAAAGCCCTTCCCCGCCAAATGGCCGAGCGTGTGTCACTCACGCTTGCCCTGCCTTTACCATCCCCACAGTCCTCCCCCAGAATGGCCGCTTTTGGTGGTGGCGCCTCCGCAGCCTCCGCCTCTCGCTTCCTCTCCTCCGCATCCAGGGCCTCCCTCTCCTTTGCTGCTCCCTCTCCTTCACCTTCCTTGTTCGCTTCCTCATCCTCCTTTAATGGCCTCAGATCCTTACCTCGCATTTCCCACCTCTTTCTCCATCAGGTTTCATTTCTTCCTATTCAGTTCGCTTCTCCGACATTTTTTTGTTCTCTTTCTGAAGCATGAGTTTTCGATTGGTTTTTTTTTTACTGAAACAATCACTCGATTTTCAGCGAAGAGCCGAGGTTCGTGTATCGAGCGGACGATACAGCACAGTCTCTTCGCCCAAGTCATTTGCATCTGATCCCGATCAACTGAAGAGAGCTAGAGAGGATATTAAGAAGATTCTCAGGATCAAGTTCTGCCATCCAATCCTGGTAATATTTATACATTGCCTACAATTTTCTGTTATCAACTTTGGAAGGCTATAGCTGTTAGTGCCAGTATACTCGCACTAATTTGTCATTGAGTCATTCTCTCTTCTGTACCTGTTGTAAGGATTTTGAACTTATGTTGTCTGTGATAGTTAGAAGGATATAGCTGTTACAAGACTGAGATGCTACAGTTGGATTTCTGTCTTTTTCAGTTTATGATCTGTACTTGTATCTGTTGCATACTATAGAAATTTACTTCAAATATATGTATCACTTCATTTTGAAATTGTTCCTCTTATACTTAGTTTCAGCTTATGCCTTATGGACAAACTGACATAATTTTCAAATATAGTCCTTGCATCAAAATCACCATTTATGGTGCTTTATGTGATATAGATTCGCTTGGGATGGCATGATGCTGGTACTTATAATAAGAATATTGAGGAGTGGCCTCAGAGAGGTGGAGCTAATGGTAGCCTGAGATTTGAAGTTGAGCTGAAACATGCAGCCAATGCTGGTAGTGTTATATTATATGCTGATTGTTCAGTTGACACTTGACAGTAACGTTGCTTGATGAGTTTTCACTTCAGGACTTGTAAATGCATTGAATCTTCTCAAGCCAATCAAAGACACGTACTCTGGTGTGACGTATGCAGATTTATTTCAGTTGGCTAGTGCTACTGCTGTAGAGGTTGTACTTGTTATATTTCGATTTTGATTAAGGACATATTAAATTAATTTAGAAAAATATATTGATCAATTCCTTGTATGTTCAGGAGGCTGGAGGCCCAAAAATCCCCATGAAGTATGGAAGAGTGGATGTCTCTGGACCTGATGAATGCCCTGAAGAAGGGAGACTTCCTGGTAAGTGGAACACATTTCTGTTGGGCATTGGGTGTTGTGCAGTGAAAAAATATTTTCTCCTTTACCTCATTATCGGTTGTCGGACTTGGATTGACTAAGGTTTACTATATCTTAGTCTCACCTTTATTTAATCACTTTTCCTTTTTCATATCTTGTGGTCTGTGTGGACCAGCTTATCGTTGGAAATTTTTTGCTTAGATGCTGGTCCCCCTTCACCTGCTGACCATTTACGGCAAGTGTTCTACAGGATGGGATTAAATGACAAGGTAATTTCTATAATTTCAGTTAAATTGGTATTTCAGATGTTCGTAATATGCCTGTGTTTTTTATGATCAAGTTTCTGCATCTGAAGGAAATAGTTGCATTATCTGGTGCGCACACACTGGGGAGGTCTCGACCAGAACATAGTGGGTGGGGCAAGCCTGAGACTAAGTATACGGTATATTATCAGCCTTTTTATACTCCACAAGTTGAGACTAACACTGCACCATTATTATTTGAAGACCAAATTTTCAATTGAAGTTTGATGTCCCCTAGAGTTGCTCACATATTCCATTATCCGCACAATTAGGCTTTTTTATATAAGCTTGTGAATACAAGTCTGGGCAGTGAACAAGTGGTTTCTACTGAGCACCAAGTAACAAAAGTCTGGATCCTTGAGAGTGGTCATATTTTTGAAAAAATGTTCAAAGTTTCGAACTCACCATAATGAATCTTTCTTGCCATGGAATTGCATTCTCTATTTTGTTTTTTTTTGGAGGTGGTGTTTGTAGGGTTGAAAGTTCTTTCATTCACACACTTCATAATAAAAATTACTTACATCCTTAAAACTAACTGACTCTATGAAGGCACTTTCCAAGGATTCTTGAACTTCATATCAATTCCCGTTTGAAAATTGAAATAGACATGGCCATTTAAGCTTTCAGGCACTACAAATTATCAGCGCATCTTCTTTAGTCTGAATTTGGGCTACTATGTTGTTGTTGCGTAAACGGAATGCATATTACTATTTGAGTGTATCAAATATGATGAGTGATTTTAGTTGAGATTTTTATCAAGTCTCCTATGCTTGAAGCTCATAAAATGGAATCATACAGCTGCAAACTTTTTTTCCATGTCCTTACTTGATTTGTGTTTCTGTAACCACCTTTAATTGTAAAGACCTATCTAGTTTGTGCAATCAATCCTAAAGTTCATTGTGTGCTAGCTATCTACTAATTGAAAATTTCATGTATACTTTCTCTGTCAACAGAAAGATGCACCAGGAGCCCCTGGTGGGCAATCTTGGACAGCACAATGGTTAAAGTTTTATAACTCTTACTTCAAGGTCAGAAATCATTACGCTGTTGTGTTTTCATAAATCATAACAATATTAGGAGCAGGAGGGGAAGAGGTTAAGGGTTCATGCTTGGCTTATATATATATATATATATATATAGGATATCAAAGAAAAAAGGGATGAGGATCTATTGGTCTTGCCAACCGATGCTGTTCTCTTTGAGGATCCATCATTTAAGGTAAAGTGGTTTTACATTCATGGCTGACTTATGGCTACAATCTGACACTAAACTTTGATAAATACGCAGGTCTATGCTGAAAAGTATGCTGCAGATCAGGAAACATTCTTTAAAGATTATGCTGAAGCCCATGCCAAACTCAGTAACCTTGGAGCCAAATTTGATCCTCCAGAGGTCTGTTCATGTTGTTACTTTTTTGTGATTATTGCCTGAAATAAAAAATGGATATGCTTATATAACCAAGCAACTTGGCCTATTAAGTGGCTTGCATAACTTCTGTTACCTTTATGCTACTTATGCTCTCTGGGTTCCTAGAGCAAATAACTAGACATCAGACCAAATGACCTAATAAGAGCTCCATCTGCATTTGGTCTCCAGGGCATTGTGATTGATGATGTATCTTCGAAGGCTTAACTAGCTTTAAGCAGTCAAGCACTCGCCTGGAAAGGTTGCAATATTGCGTCACTTATCAATTCTTAGCATCATTTTCCATTATGATTGTAGAAAATTTTTTAAGTATTCCTCTGTGAAAGAATCAGACAGAGGAAATGATAAGTTGGCATATTCACTGCCTTTCTTTTCCTTATTCGTTGCAGGAGTAAAAGCGAGAGTCATTTTTCCTGGGCTGACCTGTGGTCTAATAATACAAGTAATAAAGCTATTTTCAAATTCTATGATCTCCCAAGTAGAAGTCGGTAATCACTTCGGGAAACAGATAAAAATCTGTGGTGTGCTAGCTTGAATTGCAGAGAAGCGGTGAGAAATATGAAGCAGAATGTTTAGGCTGAGCATGTACCCATTAGTGGAAACCCAGATAAGCAATTAGAGGCAAACTTTTTTCCGAATATTTACTATACTCATTGCTGTTTGGGCAATTTTGCATCCTTAATATCTTCCCCGGGTTCTCTATAATTGCTTTAGCATATGTCCTTGCGTATTTTAATTTTGGGCAAGTTAACAAGTCTCTTGCGATCCCTATAAATTATGAAATTGTTTGACCACAATGGATAGACATGTAGAAAAATGACGCTGGAAAAATGACGCGTGATCATTCTACCATCTAGAACCTCATAACTGGGGCTTTATCCTGCATCCAAAAACTTTTCGATTCTTGACTTTGATTTTTGGGCAAAATATCCTAGCTAGGGACGCTTAATTATATACTGAGAGTTAACCGGAAAATTGAAAGCAACAAACTCATTAATTCATTTTGGTCTCTTGGGTGGGGATGGATGACATCTCTCTGCAAAGTCACGCTCGTGTAATGCATAATTTTTTAATATATCCCTCATTCCTTTTATAACAGAGTCAATCAGGGAACCTGGATAGTTACGTGCAATTTGTGAGGACATTAGCAGCTGAAGAAAATATTTGTGGTCTTAGGCGTAGGGATCCGCCCAGGAAGACCGTCTATAAGCAAATTGTGGGTTAGGTAAATGCGTTAACGATCAAAAGGAAAACGGACATAGTTTTTGCATCCTTTAAATGCTGAGAGATTGAAATGGTCCACTTGAGTTATATGGAATTGGAAATGCTTAAAATAATTTGCACTCTATTCCTGGCTTCCGATTTTCTGTTGACTTTGCCCATTATTGGGTTATTTTTTTCCTTCAAAATTGGTAAACATTAAAGGAACTTAAGAGTATGTATTTTTTTTTCAGCTGTAGGTAAAAAGTTGGGTTGAGAATGAGATCTAAAAGGTAAATCGTTTCGGCCAACTACTTCGTTTTGTTATTTTATTTTAGAACCCATTAGTATATTCAATGAACCGTTGAACTGCCTGGAGGTTATTGTGTCTGTCATTAGTTTACGTGAATGGTTTTGGTTGGTTGGAGAGATAATCCACTGGAAAAGCTTTTTCTTTTCTTGGGGGTGCGGGCACCAAGAAACTAGTGTACCAGTAAGTTCAAGCATATAAAAAATTTGGATATTGAAGGTTTTTAAATATTGGAACTGAACTGCATAAGCTGCGAATGAATTAAAATATATTGGTAAACCTATAATTGACGTAGACATGAAATCGGGAAGCTAATTTCTTGCAAGCATCATAATTTTTAAATGGTTCCTTCCATGAACGTAAGTGGCATTGGTCTTCTTCTGTTTCTGTGCAATATCGTGACGACACAGGGATTGGATCCGTGTTTGCCGTATATCTGGGCCTTCATTGATAACTTTTTGGTTTGTGATATTTAGTTATAATACTATCAGCTTGATATACGAGTAAATTCATTTTTTAAGAAATTAAGAAAGTTTATTAATTAATATATTTATTATTTAAAAATTAACTAATATGATTTATAAATTTATACATATACAAGTATTTTAAAGTATGCGTTAATAAATAAAAATTGAGATGCAAGATTCGTATTGACAACCAAGACATGGGAATGCAAGACATAACACTTTAATCCATGCCTTGGAAAAAGCAGCGAATAATTTGGGAAACGCGACATTCATTCACCAAAACACACATTTTGTTTAAAAATAATAATAACTGTTCATGTTTGTATTATTCATGACTCATGTTGGGCTGCATTTTCCTAGAAATGCAGGAAGGTTATGGGTAATTTCCGAAAAGTGTACTGAAATGACCATTTCAACCATTTCAACCCTTTATTTCTTTTGCATCACCAGAGGGTGCACAAGTTGGGTAAAATGAATCAGGGATTGGTCGCCATATTGGGAGCATATGGTCCTATCTTTGACATTTGCAAATGCTTTTGGCTGTTGATGAATGATGATGAAGATTCTCACTTTTATATTTGACATTTTCTTTCATTAAAGGCAAGTGCAAAGCTCCTCACCCTTTTTTGGCACTCAGTATGGCTTAAGGCTGACATGTTTGTTCAGTGTGCTTTCTTCCCAACCAATTTAAGCAAATCCCAAATCACGTTCCAAACACGCCTTATTCCAATACATAATACAAGTCCTTCTAGTTTTTGAGAATTCCTAGTCTCAAGTCTAAACCACCTTCTTTAAACATCGGGGATTTGCCTTGCCAATGCCTTTATTTTATTGCAAATTGCAGTTATTCTTCTTTTTATGTCAGCAGCAGATAGCAGTCTGCTGTCTCACTGCTCTTCCCGATGACTTGCTTAAAAAAATTAAAACTCCAATCCCTTACATTAAAATACCATTATATATAGCAATAGCCACATTAAAAGTGTCTATGTATTATAAATGTATGTCACACTTGTATAGTTAAAAATATGAGTTGATTCGAAAAAGTGGTTTAGAACTTGCAAGATTGAGGTCCAAATTCCATTGCCATGTGAAGATTCTATCCGTAGGCAAGCTATAAGTGCATTTATCAATGCAATATGAGCTCAGAAATATACTTTAACTTTGAAGAGCATCTTAGACTTAACTTACTTGATTTTTTTTTAAAAAAAGAAGAAAGATCTCACTTATATTATTATTTTGAAAATATGTTCAACTCTCTAAAACATTTGATTGTACTAGTATATTGCACGGATCTGCTGTAATTTATTCTCATTGGGATAATAAATTAAATAGGAGCGACTGGCATGTATCAGCTGACAAAAGAGTGGAATGGTTATTTTTTTTTGGCCAACGTGGAATGGTTATTTTGAAGCAAAAGGAAAAGTATATATCAAATAAACGTGATTTTTGCAAATTATATGTTGTCGCACATAGCTAACAGAATCCCTTCAGCCTGCATTTGATTGATATGCGAAATCCGAGTTCATGAATGAAGTGCAGAGATACACTGTCAACAGCACAAACTTCGTTTTCAAATAATGAGTTAAGTAAAAGCTCAAATTGATTTGATCCAAACGGGTTCTAATAAGTTGAGATTCCGTTCCATTAATGACAGTAGTGATGATATTGAGCGGGAGGGCTAATTAGAACATTAATTGCTATACACTCTCCCTCCTCCCTTCAATACTTTTTATGAATTTCAATTAATTTATTACGTACAGATGCTAAGGAATTTGCCACTGCTTCTTCATCATCAGGTGAATAAAGCAAACCCCGTAAACAGAAAAGGAAGAAGGGAGGGGATATGGAGAGCAGAGACGTGATATGATTGCAACAAGTAATAAATAAGCAGTAAAGTTAATAATTTGTCTGTCTGTTCATTGCCATTCCAGTATTAATTATCTTCCTGCCCTCATGTTTATCCTTCCACGCTGTCGTCAAAGTTAAACGTAAACCGATGATTAAAGAAGCTTTCAGAGAGAGAGAGGGAGGGAGAGGGAGAGGGAGAGGGAACATAATTAACATAGCAGGATAATGGAGGAGGAGGTATAAAAAAGTGATGCGATTTTTGTGGTTAAATGATGACACCTTTCATAAATGGTGATATTTGTTTTGATTTGATTCCCATTCATTACGTATTATTAGCGATGGATTATTCCCTCTCAGTGGGATGGAAACTTCTCTCTCATGAATTTCAAAAGCTTGATTCTCCACTGCAGTCTGCAGACAACATTTTGAGCATCTCATTTCAATTCTCGGGAGAAAGAAAGCAAAACTAACTTCCCAACTCCTCCTCCACGTCCCCCTTTTCTTTTCTAGGTGTGTCTGTGTGAATATAGAAGTTGCCAGAAAAAAAAAAAGGTCTAGATTGCTTTCCACGCAGTGCTTAAATACGATGATAAGAAATTATTACTTGGCTTTTGACCTCACAGTCTCTCCCATTTAAGAGGGACTTGCGAGTTACCACCCAAGCCAAAATCACTTTGTCACGAACATTTGCTGAGGAATTTATATTTAATTAGCTTTTAAACCACCAAAACCTTAAAGGCAGCGCACGCTAATTTGTTTTGTCCTGATATAATTAATGCGAGTGAACAAAATGACAATTTGAACCAAAAAGTATAAAGAAGCCACAGTGAGCGACGACAAACCTTTGTGGCATTAGTTGAAAAAACGACATAAAAGCCTTCTGGGATTGCTCTCGTGGCTGGGCTGGGGCCCTCAAAACGCTTCAGCGTTTTCAGCTATCACAAAATGAGAGTTTGATTTCTATTTCCGCGTTAAGCTGTTGACATTTGAATTCCAACTTTAAGAAAAGGAGGCTTTATTTTGAAACTTTGACTTTAATGGTGTGAAATTTGAAGTTTCGAATTTGAGATGCACGATTTCGTAATCCGATGACCAACAGGAGAATAAACCACGTTCATACCCTAATATGTTAGGCTTGTTTAGAAAACTGTTAGAAGAATTGTTTTTAATCCGAATGTATTTTGAAAAAAATAATTTTTAACTGTAATACATTTTAAAAGATAAAAACCTATTTGTGTAAATTAAAGTTAGAAATGTGGGTTGGGCCTAGCCCACCAAATTTTAGATGGCTTGAGCTAGCATTTTGCTAACCCACTAGGGGCATGCTCTTCTAGCCCGCCTCGCCTAACCCACAGCTTAAGTGTGTTGAGTCTGTCAGTTAGAGGGCCAGCCAACCTAACTCCTTTTCCCTATTGTAAAAATAATATATGGAGGGGCTGGCCATCGACAACCAACTGACGAGATCGCACAAATACCCAGCGGTCCCCCTAGCCTCTATTGTTTTTTTGGTCTCCCAGGATCAAAGGCATGGATCTGGACGAGGAGTCAAGGTCAAGAAACCATCCTTCTTCTTGGCGGGTGCAATATGAGGTCAGCAAATCCGCTACGTTAAACTGCAGGTTTTGCCTCTTCCAGCCGAAGGCCTCCACCACCAGACAGATGTGGGGCATCAACTGGGCCAACGCCACATCAAAGTAGCCACATGGGGCACACAACAAAGGGGGTAGAGGAATGCATTCATCATAGCGAAAAGACTCTGACAAACAAGCTCATCCACCTGGGGATGGGTGTGCTCGCAGATTCGACGATAGTGGGAATCCTGAGCTCGACTGTGAAAGGCATGTCAAAGTTGTTATAGATGCTAGAAAGCTCAGCCTCCGACAAACAAGACTGCAGAGTGGTAGGCTGTACCTCCACATTCCCCTTAGTGGCACGCACTATGGACTGCGAGACCTCCTCCTCCTAAGAATCAACACTGGGGAGGGAGTAGGTGAATTGCCCGCCGAATAATCAAACTGGACAGGGGTGCTCCTCTCAGACAAGTTAGAATCAGAGAGAGTTCCAAACATATTTACAAAGAGTGAAGGCGGAAGACTTAGATGAAAAACCTTAAATGGGATTCAATGGAGCAAAAACAAAAATCATGGAATGCAAGGACACAAGAAACCAGCGAATACAACCCGAAGTTTTGGAAGCAGGAGTAACAAAAGCAAGAAGGCAGGAAAAGGGAAATGAAGAGATGAAAGGCGAAAGACAGAAGTTGAAAGGATGGAAGTTATAAGGGAAAGGCTATTTCTCGCCTGCAATCGTCGTGCCTCATCATTACACCCTAATAACGTGCCTATCCACGAATTCAAGCCCAGCCATCATATCTACGTAGCTACGAATGCTTCAGATGGCGATATGTTAAGAATGAAAGCTAACCATCACTTGCACCTGTCTCAACTCTTAAGTGAGGCGACAAGCTTGTTTCACACTCCTCCTGTCCATGAACCATAGACAAAAAGAGTGGGGGATTATTGTATACCCAAAAAACGACTTGGGCTAGACCAGTCCAAAGTTCAGCAGATTAGACTAACCCAAGAGTGTTCCAATAGGAGTCACAACGGTCAAGCACCTAGGGAGTATGTGAAGCAACATCTGGAGCTCGTGTCCGTCAACAGCTCCCCTAATGTTGGACTAGACGGTTAGGATCTGAAGATCCAATTATCACTACCTAAGATTTTCGATGGCCAATAGACATAGCCAAGGGGCAATGCAACTAGTGCTGGGAAAATGGGTTCAGCTCGCGGGTTGAGCCTGCCAACCCGCGGACTGAGGGCGGGCTGGGCTGCCATTTTGGTAGTCCACATGAAAACAGGCCAAACGGGATGAGCCTGTTTGGCCCGCGGGTTGGCGGGTCAGCCCGCTTTTTTTATTTTTTTTATTTTTTTAAAAAATTAAACCTTTTATAGGAAGATGATGATGTTCCAAACTTTCAATAGCTTCAAATATTATTTTAAACCTTATTATTTCATCTTAAATGCATACTTACTTTGGAGATTATTGATTATGTATTATAGTTTTGTATTGTAAACATTGTTGATTATATTTTTTTTAGAAATGTATTGTATTTTTCTTCCGAAAAAATCAAATAGACTTGATAAATTTTATATAAATTTTTTGTATTATTTTTTAAAAAAGAAAATTTCAATAAAATAATAATAAAAAATAAAATTTAAAAATAGAAAAAAAATAAAATAAAAGTGGCCGCAGCCTGCCTAAACGGGCTCGGGCTGCCAAAATGGCAGCCTCTATAAAAACAGGCCAAACAGACTGGCGGGCTAGTCCGTTTCCCAACACTAAATGCAACTGATGACTAACTATTTATTTTTACCTTACATTTCATTGTAAAACATTGAACTCACTATACTTAGAGCATTGTTCCCCTCTCATTTACTATCAAACTCTCCGTATTCCAAATGGATGCCATCAATACAATACCCTTTTTGTCCCCTTTGTTCATCTTGCATTGACAGCGGTAATATAATTTCTTCTTTTTTATACTATTGGTGGCCCAGTTTCTTCATATTTAATTTAATTTTAATTATCAACTAAGATTTACTCAAACAATCCACAAAAATGAGATAGGTGTAAATATTTGTAGGAATAATTTTTTTCCTTGAAATGTGACAGGATTCCAACCAAGTATATAAATTTATTATTACAAGGAAGTTCAAACTGAAAAGGCTGTTGTTGGCAAAAAAAAAATAAGAAGCCTGTACTCCCAAGAAAACGCCAAGGGCATAATACGGCAAAACCTTTATAAAGTATGGCATCAGGGTTTGAAAATGCAAGCCGAGTGGGACCCCGTTTCATGGAGGGGTATTTGACGTCATTTCGCTACGGCAAATAACCACGTGGAGCGAGACTGGCGGGGCTTATCGGAGTTAGTGTAGTTGTGAACGCACCCAAACGAAGAGAATTTCAAAGAAGGAAGGGGGGGGGGGAGGAAAATGCTGAGAATGGTAGTAATAATGAAGGGGTCCGTTACCAATGGCGGGTTCCGCGAGCCTCCTGATTCTTCTGCAACTCTCAGATCTAAAACCCTTACCCAACACAATAACAAAGCGAAAAGTTACAGATCCCCAACCTCACCGATCTCCATGCTAATTTCTTCTACTTTTTTATTTCATAACATCTTCTCCACCCCCTTGAAATTTAGTAATTCACCTCCTTCTCTCTGTCTCTCTCGTAACTTGATTGGATTGGAAATGATTCTCCTACTCTGATTATCTTCCCCATCTCCCTTGGACGGTCATCATTCAGCCCCGTCCATCTCAACGGTCTGATTTCTCTCACCCATGCCTCTCGTTTCCGTGCATATATCATTCTATAATTAATATACACCCAGAGGTTGAGAAACGTACAGTGGAGTGTATAGATATAGCAAGATACTGTAAGAGAGCCCAACCCAAGCATGTATTCATATGCTGCGCAGCGCTTGCTCCGCCTGTGTTTCTTTCCAATATTCCCCGCTTCCCATCTCTGTCAAAATCACTTTTTCCGGCTGACGGGAACAGTTCTGGACACGAGCTTTCTCACTATGCTTCGTCGGCCTTTGCATTTGTGCGGCCGGGTATGGAGACAATGAGTGAGCGTCGCGAAGCTTTCTTCCACAACCCAGGTCTCTCTGGTGGTTGTTGCTTCTGACATGGGCTGCGGAGCCTCCAAGGTTGACGATTTGCCAGTAGTGAGCCTATGCAGAGAACGGAAGGAGTTCCTCAAAGCCGCATCGGAGCAACGATATGCTCTTGCCGCAGCCCACGTCGCATATTTTCAGTCCCTTAAAGACATTGGGGGCGCCCTTCGCAAATTTGTTGATGAAGAGCTTGTGATTGGTATCGGGTCTTCATCCCCTAGCTCTCCGGTTCTGACATTGCCCTCTGATGAAGGTAAA
>JANTPZ010091749.1:0-21447 GCA_025593235.1 Vachellia pachyceras
TATTTTTAATATATCCTCTCCTTCCTTCCTTTACTCCATTTGGACTCCCCTTCAAATTGGGGGGTTTTATAGGGGGCCAAAATATTGGACAACATTACCCTTATAATTTTTATATTATCACATCAATGTTCTTAAGAAAAATATTATTATAATTAAAATATATTATAAGAAGTGATTAAAATTGTGGCAAATAAAAAATATATTGAAATAAAAAAATATATTATTGTAATTAAAAGTATATTATGAATATTATTTAAAAAATAAAAAAATATTGTAAATGCAAAATATTATTATAAAACTATATTATTGTAAAAGTAATTTAAAATAAAAATATGTTATTATGAATAACTAATTGAAAAATTTCAACGAAGACAGTTGAATTACTCAAATTCTAATCTGGGTTATTAAATTTAACAAATTATCAATGATGTTGTTTGACACAATTTGATATTTGGAAGTTTAGTTAAATTACCTCCATACCCTTAATTATTGAAAAATCAAAACTAATATTTTTTTAGTTTTCGAAAAACAACGTTCTTATCACGATAGAAATATGAATGAAGGTTATTTTAAATATTCATAGCCTATTCCTTTACTGCTTCCCAAAATTATTCTCTTCTTCATCTTCACCATTCCTCTTCACTATGAATAAAAAATGTTATTCCATTTTCATAATAAAGTATTTAGAGCATACCCTAATGCTCGCTCTAACGTATTTAGAGCATGTTTGGATTAAGATCTTAGACAGTGGCGGAGCCAGGACCCTGGATCAGCGGGGGTAATTTTTTATTTTCAAACAAATGACAACAAGCTTACAAGTGTAAATAATTTGATTCAAATATTAAAACTCAGTGGGTGTAAAATAAAAATCTAACAAGCATTTACATATACCCTAAAAATTGAGTGGGGGCAATTGCCCACCCTCACTCTAACGTGGCTCCGTCACTGATCTTAGATCCGGATTTGTGTTCTATAATGGTAGGCATGTTTGGGCACAAGAGAACCAAAGAACTAGGATGGGTTTCTTCAAGCTGAAAACACATACCTTATTTCTCAATTCAAGCTAAAGTAGTTGTAGAGATGTCATTCGAGACGAAAGTAATTCTTGAGTTTGTGGTTACATTTGAAAAATCATCTCCGCCCCATCAATCATTGTAAAATTGTCCATGACCAGCATCTTTGCTGGAATATGAGGCTGCAGAAAAATTGAAGCTTTTGTCCAATTGTATTGAAGCTGTCAACTTAGTGCTTGTTTGGCAACATCGTTGCCAAAACGGTGCACGTAAGCTGAGACAAAACCATCTTAAAATCTGTAAAAATCATATCGAAATTCATAAAAACCATCTTGAAATCCGTAAAACCATCTCAAAATCCACAAAATACCTCGAAATCTGTAAAATCCATTCTCCTAACGGAGTTCCCAAACACACACTTACTATTAAAAGGTTATGATAGTAATAATCATTTCAAAGATGTTGATGAAGCCATATTTTTTTTTTTTTGCCAATGATGAAGCCATATTCTTAATCTATAGGAACTGGCATATAATGATTTAGCATGAGTAACACTACAACATATCACTTAGCTAATAATGCTAATGATCTTGTATGTAACTTTGCGTGCTTGATAACCCATCATCTCCTGTTTCAGGGCAATTGATCACATGGGTGTTAGGATACTCTAGTCTTTTTGGTCCTATTATTCGAATGAGATAATGTGAGTTACGTTTTATTTAAAAAATATTTTATTTTTAAAATACTACTTACCATTGCTCACACTTTTATTATGTGTTTGGGAATTCCGTTGGGGAATAAGTTTACAGATTTTGAGGTATTTTTGAATTTCTAAATGGTTTTACAGATTTCAAGATGGTTTTTGTAGATTTTGAGATGATTTTTATGGATTTTAAGATGATTTTATCTCAACTTGTATGCACCGTTGGGGAAATAGTGTTTCCAAACAAACTCGTCATTTCACCAAAAACAAAGCATCAAAATTTAAAACAAATTATGAACAATACGATGATTTGGCGACATAAATTAATCCCAAAAAAGCTCCTTGACATTTTAGAGGAATTATGTCATTTCAGATATTATGTTTTCTTACCTGAATTTCAGATATTATGTTGAGACTTTCACATTTGAGTGATGTTTCCGTATCTTTCATATTGTAAACATTTAAAATATTAAAAAATAAATAATTTTACGTAAATTATGATAAATACGCAGAAGAAAAATATTGTTTCACGCGTATTTAATTTTTAAAAATGTTATCCAACCAAACATTTGGTTGTATTTCTGACGTACGGCGATTCAGTGTCAAATACCTACCATAATTAAATAAGCAGGGGAAAGAAAACAAGGAAGAGTGAGAGGCCACGAGTTCATTGATGAAATGGAAATTCAAACGTAAGAAAAAAGATTTTCCATCAAGGGGTTTGGGGTTCCCCTTCTGGCCATCTTCATTCTCCAAAAAGGAAACGTAATTCGGAATCGCTTACCAGCTTCCACCTTCAAAACCCTCCCATCCGTTAAAGTTCCAACAAGAGCTTCGAATCCTGTTTGGTGTGGAAGCCAACAGAAAGGGACTGTTGGCAGATCCATCTGTATCCCCCCTCCTCCGCCCTCACTTCAAAATCATCACCTTTCTTCAGTATTTTCCAATAAACCCGCTGAACTATTGGGCAGATAAGTCTGAAGTTATAGCTTTTTCTCTTCTCTTCCTTCTCCTGGCTGTGTTATCTGTCCATTTCCATGTCTGGGGTGTGTTTTTATTTGGGTCTTCTTGTTCTGAGCCTACTCTCTGTTAGCTCCGGCGTGATTTCAGATTCTTCACTGGGTTCACGTCGTTCGATCCTTAGAGCTGTAAAAAACAATGATGATAATGGAGATCTTCGTGATTATGCCGTTGACTTGAATGTAACGAATTTTGATGCCGTTCTGAAGGATACTCCTGCTACTTTTGCTGTTGTCGAATTCTTTGCCCATTGGTTAGTGAGCAATCTTATGTAGCCTGCATATATATCCTTATATTGTTAACATTATTGAAATATCTACTTGCTCTTAAACTTTTTTATTTTTAATTTCTTGTTTCTTAAAGGATTGCACCTGAATCAAGGGGTCTATGACCCTTTGACCAGAAAAGTAGATCTGCCTATCAAATAGTGAGAGAAATGAATTCATTATGACAACTATTTGGAATATGAAAGCGTTTAGAGTTTAGGGTATGGTAGATTGAGTTGTTTTTTATTTTGCTTTAACGATGAGAAGTTGCCGTTAATGTTAAAAGTTTATTGAAGATGCAGGAAAATTGAGACTATGGGCAGTATACGTGAAAATGGGTGAAAATCTAGTAAAAGGCCGAGCCTTAACTTGAAACTGACCATCTTGATTCCATCCGCTTCATATTATCCACCCATACATTTTTGTTAATCAAGGCCAGATTTGTAGTATATTTTGCAGTTTTTGCTTGTGATAGCATAATTGCCAAGTACAAACTCTGTGGCTAAGCATGGTTATCCAAGACATCCGACAAATACTCTGTATTTTATTATACTTTAACATGCATTTGAACTATTGTGGGAATACGTTATCTGCACTCTAGATGTGTTATAGTTATACGTTTACAAGTGAAATTATTTTCAACTCTTATGTACGGCCTTTTAAAAATGCTTTTATCTTTTCCCTGTTGCATGGCTTTTACGTTATTGGACGTACAAGAAAACTTTAACCTCATTTATTCTTTATCATCCATTTCTCACTTGATTCGGCCCTAGTTTCCTCTACCTCTTTCTCTTATGTTTTTCTCTCTAGTTTGCTTTCTTGTTGAATGATTGTTTTGTGTTACTTGTACTTTGATATACCAATTAACTTAACAAATATTTTAATTTTCGGTTTTGAATGAGATCTCTCTGTGGATTATAAGTAGTAGTTCTTCCAAGGCACTTGGTATTTTTTATTTTTTTTATTTTTTGACCTGAAGGCATTTGGTATGAATTAATCCTCATTGTTGTTAATTCAAATGTGTATCATGTATAACTACTTAGTTATCAAACCGTATTGTATGATCGATTTTTTACTACTCATGAATGTGAGATACTCGATTTAGTCAAACCTACCCAGTAGTCTCCCGCTTTATCACTTTATTCTTTTGGTTTTTCTTCATATAAAATCACTTCTCAGTGTGTATTTTGGTAAACATATTATTGGATTTGGTTCCAAGCATATCTCAATGTAGTTGAGAAAGAATTCAGATGGTAGTGTAGGATTTTTCTTTAATTTAAATATAGAAGCACTTCTGCCATTAAGTCCAACTTTTTTTGCATTCCTTCATAAGGAATTTTGCTGCAAGTTATTTTCTGCACGTAGTTAGATTAGTAATCATGAAAAATATGCTTTGTAAAAAAATAATCATGAAAATGAGTATAATAGATTCTAATTTTCCTTATGTCTGTACTTTTCCACCAGGTGCCCTGCTTGCAGGAATCATAAGGTATGACTTACTGAAGTATGGTTTAAAATTATGGGGGTTATTGAATTAGGAACTAGGAATCATCATTATTCTCATTTTCAATTTCTCTCACAGCCTCACTATGAAAAGGTTGCAAGGCTTTTTAACGGACCTGATGCAGCGCATCCAGGAATCATATTAATGACAAGGGTAGATTGTGCTTTGAAGGTAAGTTCATCTTCTATCACTTTGGTTCAAGTGTGTTTTAATGTTTATATGGAATTTACGATTTACTTTCTTGCTTTCATTTTGGAGTTTTACTGATTAGCCATTGGGGATTATCGTATACAGTTCTTTGTATCTTGGGATATCTCACTTCAAGTTGGATTTATATTTATGTCTTATGTTTGGGTTGCTTGTTTTAAAATGATTTGGGTTGTTTAAGTCATCCATAGTCATACTTTTATGGTGGAATTTCTGTTTTGATGTTGAATTTGATTTAGAATAATCTGAGTGTTTTTAAGATTCTCTACTCTATGTATATGCAACTTAACATATTCACCCTGCTTCTATTCAATAGTTAACAAGTTGTGTGAAAATTTTAAGTATGTAAGCGTTTTTCCTACATGTTCACTTAGGAAAGACATTGATGATTACACACACACACACACACACACATTTCTTAATAACCTCACCATCAGATACATATTTTTGTTTCTACCTGGACAAATTAGCTGAAAACACCCAAGATTTCAACTGAGAAAATCATTTCAACCAATTAGAACTCAACATCCTCATAGGTCTGCCTCTACATAGAATTATTCTTTACTGTATTCTTTTGGACCCACCCTGTGAAACAACCTAGCCACTCTTTGGAGTACATTATTGTCTCTTAATTATATAGTTTCTTGTTGCAGAATTTGAGACATTATTTTTTTGTCTTCTCTCACTTTGATAGACATTTTAATAAAACCATCTTTGGCCTTCGTTCCAGCTTAATATTTTTGACATAGTCTTGGGTTAGAAGTTAGAACCCCTATACTGTTCACTGTCTTGATTAAAATCCTCAATGCAAAGAAGAGGAACCTGTGCTTTTCCGAACTTGAACAATGAGTGCTTTCATGTAAAGAGGTGTGTAGAGGTAATAATGAGACTACCAATGTTAGTTCACCTAAAATAAAAATATACTTTTAGTTATGGTGCTTGGGGAGGCATCTTCACGGCTTAGTGAAGCTGTGTAGACCTCTATGTTGAGGCCAAACAAATAGGGCTAGCTTGTAATGCTTTAGTGCCCGCAGGGACAAGCCTCAACGGATCACGAGTTAGGGGCCTTATCCTTGGATTGTGGGTGAGTCTGGCCCCTTTCCTAAAATTTATTTATCAAAAAATAAAAATAAAGATCTACTTGTGGGCTTCACTTATCTGTTTTTTTTAATGAATTGATCAATTATATTGCTACTGAAAATAAGAAAATTTTAAAATCAAAATAACAAAGTGTTTTGCTGTCTCTTTATTATTTGTTTCTGTATTTTAAATTTTCTACTTATGCTTGATTAATTCTTATTTGTAGTAACTTCCATAATGCATGTTTGAATATCAATATGTGGCTGCTACTCCACTAATAGTCAAAACTTCTGTTCATTAGTGAAACATGCCTTGGTGATTGATCTCTTCTCTTGTTTGGCAGCACAGATAAATACAAATCTCTGTGATAAGTTTTCTGTTAGCCATTACCCTATGCTCTTTTGGGGCCCTCCTTCTAAATTCGTTGGTGGTAGTTGGGAACCTAATCAGGAGAAAAGTGATATACATCCAATTGATGATGGACGCACTGCTGATAGGTTGCTAAGTTGGATCAACAAGCAAATGGGCAGGTATGAAAAAAGCATTCATTTACTGTTAATGCTGTTACAATATTGCATGTGAATCATCAACATTCTTCACTGTAAAACTTGTCAAAGTGTTTTTGAACTACACATTTTCCTGTGCATTTATGGAGTATGAGAAATGAGCTAAATTAAGTTATTCATGAAAGGAGAGAAGGAAGAGTAAAAGTTCCGAAATTGAACTTGCTAATCTTATAAAGTTTTACTAAGAGGTGCAATCATAATTTCATGAGAACAGTGCTTGACGCATTCTTCACTTTTCTTTTCTTTTTTTTTTTGAAAAACTATGTCTCTTTTTGACATCAATAATTAACCATTATTTGGTGAGACTTCTAGAGTTCTAGTGGACAAACCTATGGTTTCGAAATATGAGGAAGCATTTAATAATTCGTAGCATGTCGCATTTTCTGATGGAGTTTAAAACTTGTAGTACTATATTTTGCTGATGTGAAGTTATCTTGAACTTATTTACTTGTCTGTATCTTCTAATATTTAAAATGTTACAGTTCATTTGATCTTGATGATCAGAAGTTTCAAAATGAGCAGCATCTTTCCTCCAATGTGTCAGACCCTGGACAGGTGCTTTTATCAGCTTGGCCATAAATTCTTTGTTTTAATTTCAAGTCAAATATTCTGCTCATAATCTTATCTCCTGACGCATGATTTGCATGACTTCGAAAGATTGCAAGGGCTATTTATGATGTTGAAGAGGCAACTTCTACAGCCTTTGAATTCATCTTAGAGCATAAGGTAGCTCGTCATGCTTTCTCTCTCTCTGCTATCTCACTTTTGGGTATGCTCAGTCTTGGGGATGACAGAACACATACACTTTCTCATATGCAGATGATAAAGCAAGAGACTCGTACTTCACTTTTAAAGTTTCTTCAGCTTCTGGTAGCTCATCATCCTTCAAAAAGGTAAGATGAACCTTTAACTTCACCTTTCTTTTCTGTCTGTCCAGAGTTTTATTTCACAATTCCTTCCATTGTGGATCCTTTGTTTCAGATGCCGGAGGGGTACTGCAGAAATACTTGTGAGTTTTGATGAACTGTACCCTTCAGATTTGTGGCCAACTGGTAAGCAGGAAGATGATGCAGTTTCATTGACAAGCTCTCAAATTTGTGGAAAAGGGGTGCCTCGTGGGTATTGGGTAGAGTCTCTATACTTGGATTTACTATTTTAAACATTACTATAGCTGGAATTTGTATTCTATTTTGCATGGACATTGCATGTATAATGTTTCCAAGAGAGATTTCAATATGTTATTAAGACTGGGGTTACTGACTTTGGTTTTATCTTTAAAAAGTTATATTAATATTACCACCAAATGTCACTGGATGAAATTCTGTTTATATTAATATATGGCTTTCATGGTTTGTCCTCAGTAGTGATACCTAAGAAGATTTCTTACGATAGGAATTGCTTGTATTATTGAAATACTATATCTCCTGTTAGATTTGTTTCAGCCTGCTGCACCTTAACCTAAACATATGATGAGAGACAGAGAGCAACTCATTTGTATTCACATTTCTGTTGCTTTATGAGGTGGGATAGGGTCCTTCCTTGGGCCATGAGTCAAGCAGGTTGAGCATTTCTACATTTTCCCTATTTAGCTTTATGAGTGGTATGAAATAGAAATGGAGTCAATTAAGAAAGAATCTGTAAATGCTCGTCAATGTTCTAAAGTGAATACCAATGTCCATGCGTATCATGCTGAGAGTAAAGATGCAATGAAGAAAAAGGCAAGAAATCTGGAATGGGACATATGCATGGAAAAACTAGAGGATTCTACCTTCCATTTGAAATTTAAGTGCTAAGAATTAGAGACTGTTTCATACCGAAAAGAATAGAATTGTCATGCAGGTGGTCCATAGTGTTGGGATAGAAGATGCTCTGTTAAACTATGAAACCTTTGGTGTGACAATATTGTATGAGTTGTCTTCATTTATCAGTCAATCTTGTTAGTATTGTCTTTTAACATGAAGTTTGATATTAATTCTTTCCTAAAATGAGATTTGTTGTTTTTGGTGATAAAAGAAAAGAATATTTCTGATTGAATCCCTTTTTTTTTTGTAGATGTTCTGCCGCGGCAGTACGAATGAAACCAGGGGGTTTAGGTAACGCTTTGCCTTAAGTGCTCATAACTGTCAATTCTAGTTTCATATGACTCAACGCATAAGATTCACAAAATTCTGTTACTTTTGGGTTTCTTGGCATGTGAAAGACTGGATTTATCATCTCATGTTTGCTTTTCGTGAAAAAATACCAATTGGAGGGTTTGTTCAAAGTTGGATCAACTATTCAACAAATGATATTGAGCAAGTTTCCCAAGCAGGCTATTTCTATGCAAAATTTTGCTCACTTTCCTTGTCAAGCTGTGTATTTCTTCAATCTAGTATCAAGGATGATTTATTGGTTTTGCTATTGGATGGGCAATTGCATATTAAGGCATAGTTGCCATATGATTTATTGGTTTTGCTATTGGATTGTCTTTCTACAATCTTATTCTCTTTCGCTCCTTTTTCAGCTGTGGTTTATGGGTTCTTCTGCATTCACTTTCCGTGAGAATTGATGATGGTGAGAGTGAGTTTGCATTTAACACTACATGTGAATTTGTTCACAACTTCTTCATCTGTGAGGAATGTCGACAACATTTTTACAAGATGTGTTTGAGGTAAAGGAGTGAAGAATCGTCCTTGTTTGTATCATTGGGGTTCCATTTTCCCCCTCCTCCTCCTAATTGTGAATGACCTTAATTTTCAGTGTCAAAAGTCCTTTCAACAAAGCCAGAGAATTCGCACTCTGGTTGTGGATTGCTCATAACAAGGTCAATGAGAGGCTGATGAAAGAAGAAGCTGCTCTAGGTACCGGGGACCCCAAATTCCCCAAGTTGATATGGCCTCCAAAGCAGCTTTGTTCGTCCTGTTACTCAGCCCATGACACACAGAACAACCGAATCACGTGGAACAAGGACGAGGTTTACAAATTTTTGACTAGTTATTATGGGAACACGCTAACTTCTCTATACAAGGGCAAGAACATTGGTGGAAATGAAGGGATTGAGGTAGCTGTTGAAGAACTGATAGCAGCAACAAATGCAGCTGTTGTGCCTATTGGGGCTGCATTGGCAATTGCTATTGCTAGCTGCGGTTTTGGAGCACTTGCTTGCTACTGGCGTTCACTACAGAAAAGCCGAAAGTATTTCCTCTACCTTTACTCTTTAAAGAGCATTTGATAACTATAAGAATAATGAAACTCTTAACTAACAACCGGGGGGTTTAAAAGTTGAAATTAGGAAAGGGTTTATATAGTTGTAGGACCTGGACTAGCCGGATCTATTCATCGAGTGGACTAGCCATCTAACCAATTCGATTCCAACAATAGACAATTTTTTCTATTCAATCTGTGGATTTATATAATTTATCTAAAGATTTGGTTGTTAATAGAGTACCATAACATCATCATGTAATCTATATAGCTGGTTTCACTTAGCAGGGTAAGTTTTTTTTTTGGTTATAGTGGTTATGCTATTATCTCCTATTCAAATATATTATTTTTATTTTGAAGTGATATGTATCAATTTTAACAAGAACCATCTGATTAATCAGCAAATGATTGAATTTATTACCTTACAAATTAGTGAAGAGAGTGGAGTTATTTATTTCTTTTGTTTTCTAATGCTTCAGACCACGGAGAAGTTGGAAGTAGAGCTGACAGGCAGAGTATGAATACCAGCTTTCCGTAGAAGAAATGCAGTTTCTTTAGTTCAAGAGCTGAGTTTGGTCAAGCCCTTTCATGATACTTTGATAGCCTCCTTGAATTGTACAGAATACAGTTCTTGCTCTATATATAGAGCAATTTGAATTGCTGTTCAAAATTAGTAATAGTCACCAAATATGCAGTTCCTACAAATTACACACCTCTAACATTTTTGCTGTGTAAATCTATAGCTACTTTTTTGGCAATGAAAAGCCCTGTAGAACACAACATTTTTGACTTCATATGGTTCATATGCCAGACATTTGTAACATGATTTTCACTTGAGTTTTAGCTGCTGATACTGGTTGATTTTTCCTCTTGGGTATCATTACAAACCAACTCAATATTTTTCATCATAATTCCTTCTGTAGACAATAAAAACCAGGTGATTTATTCACAATTAAGACAAAAGTAAAAGTGGTACGTGGGCCGAGTCAAGGTACAAATTTTGGCTACTCCTGGAAAGGGTCAGAAGGACTGCATGAAAATCTCCAGACTCAAGCTTCTAATAATACAAATTCAACTAAGTTGAAACAGGAACTGTGCGCTTAATGTGAAAATAGGAATTAATCTTACCTTAGCAATATGGTTGTGGTGGGTTTTATAGTGACAACATATGAAGCATCACCACCAATGATCCTCTATAACAGTTCCGAACAATCGGCATCCCTCTTAAGAGCTGTAAAAGTTCTCTCTTACTTGTTTTTTTAAAATAGATTTAATAATTTAAAAAGATAGGCAAGCCCCGAATTTTGTGGACTGGCCCACAGCCCACCATACATGCGGGTTGAAGAAGACCGCTTCCAAAAAGGTCACTCTTTTACCAACCCCACCCGCAACTTTTTTGTGGACCCAGAGCCCAACCCCACGTTACTGGCTCACAAAACCAACATTTACTACCAGAGGGGAGGTTGACAAGGTATGGTTACAGTGCTTGAGTTCTAGAAAATGATTCATATAATTGTATTTTGAATTTTAGTCGCAACTTTTTGATGCACCCTTTGTACTCACGATTGTCATATCCAGCAAATATCTCTAACTTTTTGTTGCTTCAAATTATTGTAAAATATTTTGAGATGGTATTAATATGCACCAAGAATTGCAGCAAAAATTTAAGAATCTTATTGAACTTGTCAATAACTGAATGGTAACATATGCCATTGTCTATGTCAGACTCATTAATCCGTCAATATCAAATGAAAATAGCATAAAAAACAAGTTTCAAGGAAGCCAGCAAATTAAACTGAGATTAAAAGTCTGAAAGATACAATTTGCACTATAATATATGCAGGAATAGATATCCATATTTGATACCTATACCAGAAACCCCCCCCTTCTATACACAGTCCATGTTCATCAGAACTCCAGAATAAAAGCAGCAACAGAAATTCTTGCCGCCATGCCCGAATTGCCAAGGAGTTGCTTCCAACAGTAACAGCAGTACCCAGCAAATACCACAGTTTCTGTATTTTCCAGTAAATAAAATTCAAACTCCTCAAACTGTTCAAAATTCTTGAGGAAGCTTGTCTTCATAAGTTTTCATCACAAAGCAGAAGATCGCTTCACACTTCTAGCACTTCAGGTTGTTGCTGTATGTAAAACATTTTCACTGAACTCGAATGACATGAAGCTAAGATGGTAACGCTAGTTGCTGGCTTTCATCATCCGATAGGTTGACCAAGTCAGTAGGAGGCTCCTAATTGTTGTTTTTGATGGCAGACAACAAGAGACCTCACAATAAGCAATTAGATGTTTCATGTGAGTGTTGAAACATGGTAAAGAAGAAGAAGGTCAAACATACCCGTCATAGTTGACGTCGGCGCTGTATAGATGTCACTGCTTTCACCATGAAATACATAGGGATAACAATTCCCGTGGTTCGGATTAGTAACAACTGTCAATTTCCAATTGAATTTGATCAATGCTTAGTAAGAAGAGTACTTATACCATCAAATGTGCACATTATAGTGAATCAGGCATACCAAAAACAGAGAAAAGGAATAGTCCCTGTTTCCGCTGATTATTAGAGAAAGAGTATGTCTTAAAATAAGAAAAACCATGAACTGCACATAAAAAACAACAAAGATCAGAAAGAGACATCCCCGGTTAGTGGTGAAAGAAACTTGTAATTTGTAAATGCATATTGCACACAATCATAGATGGGGCAGAGAAAGAAGAATACAATGAGAGCAACCGAACGACAACATGGTAAGCTTCCCGCAATAGAAGCTGAATACTGGTCGTAGTTAGAATTGTTAAGATTCTGGTCCGTGGAAACCATGCGAACCAAATGGCCATGGTTCAAATCTCTTCTAGAAATCTCCCAATTTCCCCTAACATAGACAGCACAGGAACATATTTAAGACAGAGGAGGAAAGATACTTTTTTTAAATTTTAATATTAAATTGAAAAAAAAACTAAAACACAATACAAACATATATGTTAAAAAGAAGTTACCTGAAAGTCATTGGAATTCGTCCAAATTGAAATAATGGAGGTGGAGCGGTATAACCATGTTTATATTGCTGAAAAACAAAATTGAAGAGTAACTTTGACTTTATTTTTCAAATAGGAGAATAAATATTAAGAAGACGAACAACAAAGTGAAAATGATGTGATACTCCCAAATAAGCTGGTACTGTTTCCATGCATTAATTTTTCAATGGAACAAGTAGAAGGTAGGTGACAGAAAAAGTAGGGGGGAAATTTCTAGTTACCTGGTGGCATATCTCACAGATGGTGTCACCCTTCTCATTACACCACCTTTGTATACATCTGCGGTGTGCGTACTGCAAAAATGATCAATAACTTAAGGAAAAATGAACTTGAACAAAATATTCAGGAATGTTATTAATCCTGAGAAACGAATAATTTTCATATATAACCTCACGTAACACTCGCTCATCATGACTGGTCAAAACAACAGCTGACTTCAGTCAAATTGAGAACTACAAAGTATGCAAAACTTCTCAAGAGCCAACAACCAAAGAATAACAACCAAACAAAATGAATGAGAAACATGAACCATTTAGAACCATTAGAATTTAGAACTACTTGAAAACATTTAGCCAAACAAACAAGCCAAGTGTAGGTATTCTGTGGTCCATCTTACTGCTCATATCATATCATATATAGCATGCAAATTGAGTTGACTGATACAATGCTTGTAATGGACATAACCTTCAATGGTCTTTGCAAAACTTTTGCGTGTTACATAAAAGAGTCTACCTAGTTATGACATGTCAATTTTTACTTGTACAAAAAGAACGTACAAGTTGTAATTCTTCCAGAAATATAATCATGAAAGAAAACGCTCATAAGGAAAAAAAGATCCAATCAACTAGAGGCATATAGACTAAGCTAATCATTAGACACGAGCATGTCACACTTTTCAGTAGGACCCATCTATTATTGTTTATGGCGCTTCATCTTTTGTCGAAAAAGTTGAATAGTACCATTTCATGAGCAGGTTCACCTAAAACTTTCTCAAGCTTCTAATCAGTCTCTCCAGATGCTGAAACTACTGCCATTAAAGATGTTTTAAATGATCTTGGTGGAGTCCAGGGTATCTTGTCTGGCAAGTTAATTTGTTGTTATGATTCTGTCTACCTTTTATTTCATATGCTTCGAAGAAATGGTATTCATATTTCCAACCATACGAATTAGGAATCAACAGAAACTTATTTGGCTACAGACACTACAAATGTTAAAAGAGAAATAAGGAATCTCACAAGTCACTTAGTTTCCCATTAATTATAAAAAGTACAATGTTTACTAGGAAGCTTCAACAAGTTATAGAAATTATAAAAACAAGCAAATGTTGAAGAAATTGCCCTCACCTTCAAACTACCACAACAGGAGCACGGTGTCTCCATATTGGAATTTTCATCCTCATCATGACATATCCGACATTCAACAATTACTCTCGGAGATTTCACATCTTCCATCCCTATCTTTATCAAAGAGACATCAACTTCTGCTGCTGCTTCATTCACAGCTGAGGCTGCAGCCTCCGGCATTGCACGATTTCTGCTTTCAAGTGCAGCTGCTAATGTTGATTCAGTAAGCAAACGATCAACCAGCAATACAAAGTGATCCCCCATTCTCAAAGATATTTCTTCTGTGTTTTGCGGATGGTCTGATAAATCTCTTCTCCTTCAGAAATCCTGTCGATGAAATCCACGTTTAAAACTCAAGCACGACCTGTTAGCAACATCTTGAAGCATATTTAGGAAAAGGAAAATTGTCCTTTTGGGTTGATTTGAAAATTGGACGAACTTAATGTTCATGCTGAAATTCCCAAAACAACAAAACTGGACCCCACAAAACGCTGCTACAGAAGAGGGAAGGTGAAGGAGGGGTAATTTCATTAACAGAAAACTCTCAAATAATAGGAAGATTCAACGACAGTAGATGTATGGAAACCGAACAAAAAGCAAATAATTCACGAAATTATGTGAAGAATGATTGTGAACACGAAGGCCAAAAGAGTGTCATTAAAGTAAGAAATCTTTATCAGAAGAGACACCACTTTAAAGATAAAAAAGGAAAAACCAAAGGACAAATTGTCATGCCCCCAATAATTATAAACTTTTGCAGAAACATTCCAAAGACAGAAGAGAGAGAGAGTACCGAGGGAACAAAAGGCCCAAAGAGAAAAAGGGCGGAAGATGAAACAGACACAGAAAGAAAGAAAGAAAGAAAAAGAAAAGAACAAAAAGAGAAGAGGGGGAGAAAGGGAAGTGAGATTCTTACAAGAATGGAATCCAATATCCTCAAGCCACGAAAGCTTCCACCTTTTTTCTTTCTGCCCGCCCAAAATCATAACCCGAAGAATGGGAATCTGTGTTTTCGGGACGAAGCAAGAGATAGAGTGAGGCTAGTGCCTTGCCCCAAGGCGACTAAAATAAGAGATGCGATTTTCGCTCGTGTTTGTGGCCCATGCGTCAATTCAATTCCTCCATGCGACTGCTTTTTATATATTGCTTCAAAGCCAAAAGGGCTCTCTCTCTCTCTCTCTCTAGAGCAGAAGAAGAAGGAGTCCAACGGCTTCGAATGAATTTACGAAATCGTGTATGGGAGTGGGGCCGCCACGATTCGCCTTTTTCACTTCACACAGTGCTTTGTTCTTTGTTATCGAGGCTGAGCATCAACCTTTCAACCGTGGAAGTTATTTTAAAAATAATTTTTACAAATTTTAAAGTAAAATTTAAATTTTAAAAAATAGATTTAGAAAATAACTTTTACAAATTTTGAGGTAAAGTCTAGGTTTTGATTTATGTTTGGGAAGTTATTAACTTTTACGGATTTCGAGGCAAAAAAGTTGGTATGAAAGAGGAAAGAGAAAGAATGAAAAGTATGAAATAAGAAAGAAAAAAAAGAAAAAGTAGGATAGAGGAAAGAGAAAGTAAGAAAGAGAAAAGAGAAAGAAGGAAAAAAGTATGAAATAGGAAAGAGGAAAAAGTAGGAAAGAGAAAATCTAAGTTTTAAATTGAGGTTTTGTAACCAAAATAGCTTTTCTGAAAATTTTTTGTGTTTGGACAAAACCTAGGTTTTGAAACCAAACCTAGACTCCAGGAAGAGAATGCAAACAAGCCCTTAGTCTGGTGTGGTCCAATCCAACTTGAATAGACCTGACTTGGTTTGGTCTGAAAAATGCTAACACGAAGCAAGATTAGACCAACCCGATCAGATTGGACTCTTCTGACTGGAATGGACCATGGATCAAGTCCTAAGACCAATTGATCCAGTCCAGTCTGATTTGAAGTTTTTTTTAAAAAAAAAATCCCCAAAGACACACTTCTTTAGCCTCGAGTCGTGAAAGGCTGAAAGTGAAACGAACGCCTCCCCAAACGCACACTCCCTTTGCTCTCTCTATCGCAGCCTTGGAAGCATGGGCGGACCTACGTTATATTTAGTGGGTTCAATCGCACCCCCTGACTTTCAGAAAATTAGATATATATATATATCAGTACTATGTAATTTATTTTGCACCCACTCATTTGTTAATTTTAAACCCACTAAATTTTTGCTCAAATTCTTCTTAAAACATATTCGAAATAAGTCTCACTTATCTTAAACCCATGAGCTGGGTCCTGAGTCCGCCACGGCTAATAAGAAAACCTAAGCACCCATGTCGTTGTCGTCTCTTCTCTCCATCAAATCGACCTCACAAGCCTACAACAATGAAGATTAAGAACAAGGATAAAGCTCACCCTTCTCTATCATCTTCCTCCTCCTCCTCCGATCACGCCAATGTTCTCCCTCTTCTTCCTTAGACCATTTTCGTCCTTGCTTTCGTCCTCTCCATCAAAGATCGTGAGGTCCTCACTTACATGATTACTAGATCCATAAACACTTCCATGTCTCTGGTATCTGGAGTGAAGAGGTTGTCCTCGTCTAAGAAGAAACTTTTCCTCACAATCCTCTTCCTCACATGTACTACCTAGATAACTCTTTAATTCTTTATTATATTTAAAATATATTTTAATATGTTTGAAGAGTTATCAATATCATTTTAAAAGATTTTGAATTCAAATTAGTAAATAAATGATTTTGAATTTAAATTAGAAAATTTAAGATTCTGAGTTTAAAATAGCAAATCTTACATTATTTTAGGAATTGATCAAATCATAGATGATGAAAATAATAATTTAAAATTTTTAAAAATTAATATTTTATTTTATTTCCTTCTATTTTATTATTTTGTTATTTCTTTCAGAAAATTATGGAGAGTGAATCTTGAAAAATCAAGAAATAAAGAATGATTTAAGAAGGAAAAAAAAGAAAAAGAATATAGAAGAGAAGGAATAAAGGTCTTGGCATTATATATATACAGGCAACACAATGCATGACCACCCACCAATTCTCCATTTTTCTTCCACCTCTTCTCTCCATCTCTCTCTCATCATCATACATCATCATCTACCTCTTTCTTTCATCATCACTCTCTCACCATCATCATCTTCTCCTTCTCCTCTTCTCAATATTCTCCATGGATGAATCTGGTCTCACCAAGATGATGAGTGGCTAAATCTTGATGCTTCTTGGAGATGAGATCTTGATTTGAGTTCCTGTAATTTATTAGGGAAGTTATTTTTATTTAATATTTTACTTTGTTAATTATCTTGAATTCCTAATTTTAGGATTCATTGTGTTTAACTCTGTTCTTGATTAAATATTTTTGTGGTTGCTTTGGATTATTGTTGTTTGTTTGGTTTGATCTATATATTTTCCCAATTGATTTCATGAATTTATATATGCTTCAGTTATGACTGGTTCATATAATTTAATTTAATCAATTTAAATATTGCGATAGTTGGTCTCTAGTCGTTTTGAGGCCAAATTTAATACTCAAGATTATGTAGCTAGCGGCACAATCCTAATGTCGATCTCTGAGGAGCTTGGATGTCTCTAGGTAATTAGTTAGCAAATTAATCCAACAAATTAAAGGATGAAATTGCTTCTGTGACTTATTTGATTCAAAACCATTATCTACGCTATTATTTGTTTTTCTTTTCTTGTCAAATTGCAATATGATGAAATGAAATTAAAGAAATGAATTAAGGACAAAAATGCTTCCTAGGAGCTTATGACTCTACCTTCATCGCTTCCTAATGATCTGAGTTCATTTGTATCAAACAACTAGTGTTTCTCAAATTATCTCACAATCAGATATGCATGTAGATGTTCAGCCACTTCCAAAAACAATGTCAATCAACATTACTCAATGAATCAGTCACAACATTTAACCTAGAACAATATCACGTCAAGATTAAAGTGAAGCTAATCTCAATCAAGAAGATAATTTCTGAACAAACACAATCCATTCAAGTTGTGTAAAATAATGGCGAAGGGAAATATTGAAGCAGAGTATGAAATCTCATACAAGCTTACAGATCAAATCCAAAAAAATATGAATCTCTAAAAATATTCATGAAATACAAGGAACTCCCTGTCTAAATCAAAGCTCTGGCTTGATCGAACTCCTAGGGAAGCAACGGACTTAGCCGGACATGGAGAACAATGCAACAGCAGTGGCGACATGATCACCCAGGGCAGAGCGAACAATGGAGGAGTAAGTCAGTATGGAGGAGTGTGACAGAGAAGACGATGGATATTGGTGGTGATGAGCGAAGGAAATGGGATCGAGAGGTGGAGAGTAGTGGTCGAGGATTGAATTCAAGAGAGATGAGGAAAAAGTGAGATCTCACGAACTGGAAGAGTTTGAGTGAGGTGAAGTGAATAAATGAAAAAATGGAATGATGGATGGGGAGGTGAAGTTGCGATGCTTCTACCGAAAGGAAGGAAAAATGGCGTGAAAAGAGAAAGATGAATGGAGATGAAAGAGATGAAGTTTTTAGAGATCTCTCCAGCAAGCTTTTCCGTGTTCAGAGGATGAATGCCCCCTTGGGTAAAGTGATGCCACCCCTTGCATAAAGATTGATGCTGGGTAAAAGGATGAACTCCTTTTTGGTAAAAACTTAGCCCTCTGGATAAAAGGGTGTAACCATCTTGTGTACTGTTGCTGGTGGTTATTCTGTTGCATCTGTTTTGGGGCCCACTGTTCAGTTGATTACACACGTGAGATATTGCAGCTGTACGGACATTGACTTCAGCCAAGAAACCTGTTGGCTGAAGCATGTGGCACAGAGAGCAATTGGTCCTCGTTGGCTTCAGCCAAAATGTCTGTTGGTTGAAGCATATGGCACATAGAGCATTTTGAAGCCTTGATCCTTCAACATTAACTCTCCAATGTCCTACATATTAACACAAACTCCCCAATTCAACTTACATAAACTTTATTGTACAAAATAAAAACTCATACCAAGTACTTGTAAAATTAGAGGGATAAAAACCAATCAATAAAAATCAAAGTTTGATTAAAATGTAAGGATCAATAATGATGTTAATCCCATAAAATATAAAATTTTATTTAAATATATATTTTGGATTGTTAATAATCAATTACTATAGATTTATTTGGGAAGTACTGCATTACAAGGAAGTATTACTTTTTTTAAAAAAAAATTGAAGTATATATTCACCTTTAATCATTTCAATTGGTCGTCTTCTAATATATAACACAACACAATCATTACAAATTAGTATATCTTGTGATGGTTTGATCATTTTTTTAACAATATATATTTATCTTGTTAGACTTATACTCCATATAGTATTAATTATTTTTTAATATTAAACAATAATGTGAGATTTAGCTAGTTTTTTTAGTCACTAGATTTAGATGAATGTAGAGTCAAAATGCAATAATCCTTATTTTTTAATTTTTTTAATATTTGAATTATAAGGGTAAGTACTTGTGGCCTAAACTTATAGATGAGATCAAACTCACAACTTTTCACTTATAAAAAAATTTATATTAATTCAGATTCTTAATACAAGTTCAAGTTTACTTTTTGAGAAATAGTACAAAAACTAAATATAAATTACTTTTAATTATGTTACCATAATTAGGAGAAAAAATTAACTTATTAAATTTATTTTAAATTAATTTTTTTCTCAATCTTATCCCTATTTAAATCTGCCTCACATCTGTATTCAATTCCCCCAATAATAGATATAAAATTAAAACTAGTAATTAACAGTAACTTTGCAGAACTTATACTATTGATCAATGATCTTTTTCTACCACTTTGATTTTTATTATAAATATATTTTAAGTAATTCTCACATATCAAATATTATTGGTTAATTTATTAAATATGTCTTAAATTGACTAAACTTTTATTAAAAATTTCTCTCTGCATTTACAATCCATTCTCACATCTCTCATTTTCGGCCAAACCAAAATTACTTATTTTTCAAAACCTGTTATTGTCTTGGTGTTGTGTTTGTTGCAGGACTTAACGCAACACTTTATTGCACGAGTACGTACCCGTGATCTCAAGGTTACGAGCCTTGCAAGCTACCAAGCTGCTCTACCTAAAGATAATTAAATTAGGGTAAAATTAAAAAACATTTATCGATAGCATTTAAAGTGGACTTATATTTACAACAAAAAATTTCTTTTAAACACGAACTTATAATAAAGATCAAAGTGGTGTGTGTGGGGTTGTAAAATTGCTTTAATGTGTTACAGTGAATGTTAAATAAAGATAAATTTAAAATTTTTTAAATTTTAAGATAGAATTAATGGGATTTAAGGTTTTGCACTGTCTGCTTGAAATACGGTGAAAATGATTTATAAATAAAATTAAAGAAATTATGAAAGTGGAAGAAGATAACTACTTTTTGTATGAAGCAGTGCAAGTCACATAACATTGGGGAGCATACTTTGAGCACAATTAATTAATTTAATCAATGAATTAATATTATAATCATTTAATTGATTGGTGAGAAGTGAAAGTTTCGTAAAAAAAAAGCCTTTAATTCTTACGCGTGAGGCATGCACCCAACATGAGCCACTTTATATTCCTATTGGACCCCAATCAATTCACAACGTGCACGCTTCTGTTTATTATTCATTTTTTTTTGTTACGGTGATAACTAAGGTTGAGTTTAACGAAAAGATAAGTTTTACTTAAAATTAAGGTTTAAATTCTCTTAACAAATGATTTGAATATGATTATCTTTAATAGAATGATAGTTCTACATTAGAAAAAATATTAACCATGGAAAATATTTGAATTGATATTTAATGAATTGTGCCTTATTAATCCATTTTGCTGATAAATACAAGTTAGATCAGGTTTATTTTAATGAGAAATATAATATCCTAATTTACTTTATCTCTTAACTTTATAATTTTTTTTTTCAAAATATAACTATTGATTGCATATATAAAGGGTTTCCATCTCAATATTATAGAAAAATAACACATATTTATTACAAAGAATTAAATCAACTAATTTTCTCATTTTATGCAAATTAATTATCTAATTGTTATATGAAGAACAGAATGTAGTATTGATCACTAATCGTTCTGGTCCTTATTAAAAGGCACCAACTAGAAGGTACTTCTAATCCTTTTTATAAGATAATACTTGCTAACTTCAATTAGTATTAAATATATTTTTTTCATATATATGTATGCCCATATTTAATAAATGTAGGAGAAGAGAGTAAAAATTAAGAAGCTGTAGGTTGATTTACTTATTAAAGATACTCATGAAAATCACTTAAACTAAATAATAAATTTAATGTTCATAACATTTTCATTAATGTCGTGTGAATCAGTTGGAAATTACTTGTAATAACTATATAAGAGAGGGAAAGGTTAAATTTATGTCACATTCATGAAAGTATCAAGTTCTCAAATCTAATTCATCAACTGAAATTAAAGTGTTTTTATATGATGGCCTGATCATCAAACTTGGACTTTTGAATGCTT
>JANTPZ010091750.1:0-16708 GCA_025593235.1 Vachellia pachyceras
AAATTCCTTCTAAAATTATAGAGATTAAAAATCACAATTTGAAACTATAATGACAAAAACTAAAATCTAATCAAATTGTAAGGACTAATAATAATATTAACTCTAAAAAAATGATAGTATCATATGGAGTTATCTATGCAAATGAAAACATTTAAAGAAGTTTATTGTAAAGTTTCAAGACATGGGAAAGTTATTTACATCTAACAAAAAATAATTCAGAGAGATTATACTCATTTCCGTCTTTAATATAAAATTTACTTAAATGAAAAGATTGAACTATAAAATAGATAAGCATAATTTTAGTCTTTTTTTTTCAATTTTAATGTATTTGAACATGTAATATCTCACATGAGTGTTTAGGTATAATTGCCACGTATGAAATCATAATGTCATGCTTCACTAATTTGACCAAAAACGATTTAATCTGATTAATTAATAATGATGCTCCCTAATTGAGTTACCAGCTTGTTTAATTGAATCATTGCACATACCATAATTAAAGGTTTCTAGGTGCCCATAAAATTATGGAGATACACATAGACATAATATGTGTATGTTTGGGAAAACTTTTTTCCCATAAAATTATGGAGATACACATAGACATAATATGTGCATGTTCGGGAAAACTTTTTTTCAACAGTATACGCAAGCTAAAACAAAAAAAATCTCAAAATCTGTAAACAAAGTATATCAAAATCCGTAAAAGCATCTCAATATGAGTAAAATATCTTGAAATCTGTAAATTCCTTTCTCCCAACAGATTCTCAAACACACACAATAATTAAATTTAAAAATTTATAGATAAATTTTTTAATTATAAGGAAATTTTCCATTTTTAAACTTAAAAAACAGGTCCTGAATGAGATGCTAGCTTGCTTCATGAAAGGTTTTTCATTACTAATAATAATATTGGGGTGAATGAAAGAGACTTGTTCTTTTTAAGCAGAAAGAGTTTGAGTAACAAAAACAAAAATGTTTCATTAAAAAAATATATTCTTAGTTGAGCCCAACAACATTTAAATTTAATATAATCATAATACAAAGGGAAAATTTGAGGAAAAATATCTGGAAATATCAAAATTACAAATCAGTTCTTTTATAACATTTTAAATAGGAATTCCTGATTTGGGATTCTCAAATTTTAAACGTACATGACTGGAAATTTCCCCAAAAACGTGGGGTGTCCTTGGATTAGCATTTAGATATTACCTTATTGAGAGAAAAATGATAAAAGTGATCTTAGATAATAAATTTCAGAAAATAATAGGTAAGAAAAAATAGTTATTTGGAAAATTATGATTTTCCACCCCCAAGTCATGGTTTTCTTATAAAAATGGATGAGTGTATTTGGGTAGTTCACTCCAAAACCATGGTTTACAAAGACTCTATTTGAATTAGCATTATAAAAGCATGTCCATATAAATTTAGACAAAACTCATCTTAAATACTTACAACGTAGATAATAAATTACATTGTAAAAATAACTTCTACAGTTAACGTGACCATCGATGAAATCAACCAAAGACACGCTAACTTATTATATTAGAGATCTAATCCCTTAAATCTGACCAATGAGAAGCGTGCTTTCTTTCTTATCTCTGTTATATAGAACTTGGACCACTTCGTGATATTAATACTTAAGTTTTTCAAAGATAAGATTTAGCAGAATATAATACTCTATATATTCCTCATCAATGATCTCTGATCTATATTCATGCATTTTAAAACTGCGGTGATACTGCATGACTAATTTGTTTGGCTGTACCACTTTTAATTTAATGATTTTTTTTTTTTCGTTTGAAGATGACTATTCCAACTATTCTTTCTGATGAACGAACTGTCACTTTTCTCGTAAGCTCATTTATGGAATCACGAGTAGAGCGATGGAATATACTTTGGCAGATATCTATATGATCTTATTTGACTATTTGTTGGAAGTATATAGAGTACTCCAAACTCAAAACCAGAAAGAGCCTAATAGCCTCATCTATTTACAGTACCATTGCGGGATGACAAGATCTGTATGTACAAATATAAGCCAATCACAGACACAACCTTGTTGGGGAGGGCACAAAAATTATACATGTATTGATGAAGATATTAGTGAAGTAATGAAGATTCATTTATTAATGAAGTTCATTTAGTACTCTCAACCGCTTCACAGTATTTAATGGGAGAGAAGGATATAAATGCATGCGTATGTCTGAGGCAACGCACCTGGATCATAAAAAAGGGTAGAGAGTCAATCTCTCAATCTGCTCCGAGAAGTAGGTGCTTCACAAGAATTAGATGCAATGCGTGGGGCCCACATGCCTTGTATCTATCTCCCAATTAAACGCAACGCTCCTGAATTTATTTATACATCTCTCTAAAGTGTGTTTTTTTTTCTTTTTCTACAAAACTACTGTCACATGCCACCCTAGTCCTTATTATAAATCCATTGTGAAAGAAATTTTGTTCCTAAATATATCTACAGAAGTCCACTTTTCACCCTTGTTTAATTCTCAGGAACAGGAGAAAGATGAAAGAGGGTAAACTTAGAAAATTTTATGGATTTAAGATTTATTTAATGACTTAACTGTTATACCTCAATATGTGAAAATGAGTTAAAATGGATAATAACAAGGATTAGAATGGTATTCACCTCTTACTGTACAAAATCATTTAAAATAAGCTTATTAACAAGCACTAAGGAGCAAAGAAAACGCATCTGTATGAAGTTTATGTGAGCAAGCTGTTCCATCGTTGTTGAAGGGCCTCATATGCCATAGAACATGGTGTAGCCACCACCTGGAGTCTTCCATCAATGACCGTCTCAGTGGCTAGGCTCAGCCTTGATAGTGTATTCACGGCCGTATCAATTGACATTTCAAACTGCCATTTTTCAAGTTTCTTAATTAATACTACAATTTCATACAGCCACCATTGTCTCCACCATTGCCATATAAGCAGTAAAAGGAGAGAATAATGAAGCGTTACCTTTACTTTAAACGCTTCATACATAAACCTCTCACATTTGTCTTGAACACTTTGTCTACAAGTGACCTACATGTAGGAATTTGGTTATGCATAATGAATGGTTGCACATCTTCCTCTAGTATTCCAAGAGGCTAATGAAGAGATAGATAAAAAGAGTGGTGGACCCTGCAGAACATGATTGCATGGTCAATTAAGAAGGGTTAGAGAGAATAGTGGGACCCAGCTGACATATAGATCCTACCACTCTTTATCTTTCTCCTCAATAAACCATGCAAAGGCTCTAAAGCAAGATACTAAAAATTAGATCCATCAATGAATCGATTGGAGTGGTGGTTCAAGAGTTAATGGTTTAAAATGGGGTCAAAAGGGTCATGATCAAAATAATATATTTAATTAAAATATACAAAATATTCATATATAACTTTGAAAAGAGTAGTGTTTAAATATAAAGGCATTAAAATACAAGTAAAAAGAATATTTATGTATAGATAAATTAAACATAATCCATAAAGACAAAATTATTAAACAACAAATATTATGGACTCTTATTTTTTTTCTTTTTTACTCAAAATGATGCTATTTCAAGCTTAGAAAGATAAATAAATTCAACCCATCCAAAACTCTTAACCGATTCACTAGTTTGACCGGTTGCACTTGGATGGGTATTCAAACCATGCTATATTGGATCAAAATTCACTAACATGGCCTCGTCAAGAGGATCCGGATTCATTTGTCCATTATTTGGACATGCTTTTTGTGAAATGGCCTGTCCAGTTCATTCTACTCCAAGATCATGCAAAACAAACCGCGCTGGAAGTATGGCAACAAGATCATTGTAATGAGCACGAGAAACAGGAGCAACAAACCTGACCCTTCTCTGCTTTGAGCAGAATGACATAAGCCAAAATAGCTTCCTTGTACTGCAATAGTAAGCATCAGCAACTATAAGTTTCTTGATGGGTAAAGATCAGTATGCTTCTCAAATATGAGGCTGGAATGTTAAAAGGGACCAAAATTTTCAAGATTTCAATCGAGACATTCAATTTCATAACGTTAACCACATGTAATCAGTCCTTAACTGTCAATATTTACGAAAATTATATTACTTGTTAAGTGTATCTGATCATGATTGAATTGAAAATTGAACACCAACGGATCATGTATTTCCAAATGGACTTCCAAATCTTGCCTTTCCAGGTTCATAAGATAAACTGGTGAGACAAAAACTTCAAATGAAAAATTAAGTGCTGCTAAGCTGATCCAAAAAAGGAAAATTTTTATCTTGACCTTCTACACTGTGAAATAATGGTAACCGACTATAGACATGGAGCCAGTGTACTTGCCAGGCTAAAACTTCTATTACTACTCGGAGTACTTTTATGAAGACAACCAAAACTTATATCGCTACATAAGCAGAATAATTTGTAGTTTTTATTTCGTTGAACTATCTAACTTTGCCTATGTTAAATGGCTGGCCCCAAACCCTGGTAAAGGAGGAGGGTTGTATTAGGCCCTCGACAACCAACGTAAAACTGTCAAATCTTTTATGCCATGGACCAAAGAAGGCTTTGTTGTTGTATGAACTATTGAACTTCATGAGTTGAAAAATATAACAAGAACAGGAGAAAAAAGAGTTCTCACTTGCTGCTGCTCAGAAGCATCTAGAAGAAAATGCACTGAGCCAAAGCCACTTGCTAATGTTTTCTCATAAAGAGTCTTGTTGACTAATAGCTGCAATAAAACATTCCTCACACTTCATAAATTTGCATTTATGCATGGCATAAATCAATATCATTATCGTCTCTAGCATGACAACCTTAGTCATAAGGAAATATTGCGAAAACTCACCTGATACCGATCCCATGTCTGCTTGTAACCTAAGACTACACGAGTTGCATATATTATTAGAGCACTTATAGCAACCACATCAAGAAATATAGCTGACCTGCCATAACAATTAAAATATTGTTACAGGCGCTCATAATATGTTCTAAAATTCAAAACAGCGGATGGATCAATAGTATGTAGGAGAACAACAGTTTATAATATGTTCAATTCAACAATATGTGCATATAGCTTTTAGAGGTATACTGTAAATCTTGATAATATAGATCATGAACAGAAGCAAAAAAAAAAAAAAAAAACCAAAAGAAACACACACAAAAAGAAAGATTCAGGAATCAATATGCTTTGCGAATAATACATTCCAGATTCTTAAGGCATGGTTTACCAAGAATAACCCAAATGACAATTAAGTCCAAACCATGATAAAAGTTTTCTGCAACATTTTTCAGAATAGTTAAGATGAGATGTAAGATGTACATACGGTGAAGACAAGACATTCTCAAATTTGTAGTTTATGACAAATGCCAAAAGTCCCAATATTGAAGCAGCATCCAAGCGGACCTGTAAGGTCAAAGTTGAAGTCATCAGGCTAAACAATAGAGGATTAAGAAACCTTCACCATCAATAAATCCAGTATACTAGACTCAACAAAAGGTGACATCAATAAATACAGGCTATCTTGCCTATGAAATTTAAACTGAGAACTATCGTTATTTGTTAAGACTAAATAACTGGGCGCTACTTAATCTCTTGGAAAAACTGGCCCTGACTATGGTTGATTAATGCTTGTTCTGGGTAAATTTATTAGCATTGAAAGTAAAAAAAAAGTCATAAAAATACCCACACCTGTGGGATGAAACTTTTCAACAAATTAATATCAGAAAAATTTAAACTAGTAGTGTAAATTCTAGCTGATTAGTTCATACTGTGTCTATGACGCGGAATGATAGCTTTTTGTGAGGGAAAATTACCTGCAAACAACATTTAACAACATATGAAAAGTTAAACTATAACTATATTTATATAGGAAAAATCACATCAGAGGCAACATTTTGAAGATCTTTATGACCAAAGATTTATGACAAATGAGGCAACTGACAGTCCCTGCAGTTGCACAAGTTTTACCGGTAAATCCGGAATAGGAATTCTTTCATAGATCTTTAGCTGCAACTCTGGAACTGCATCTTTATCTTTGACATCTCTTTCGCTGACCTCCTTAGTATAAAGTAAAATTAACTCTCCGAATGCTGGCTCCTATTATGAAAGTATTCAGGGAACAACTTATTTAGTTATAACTATGCAACAAAACATCATTTCCAGTAAAGAACTCGATTTCTTATTTACAATCACAAGTCACAACTAGAGAACCTAATTATATTAGCTTTCTTCTTAATGGAAACAGCATAAACCTAATAGCTGGCAACAAGAAATTTGCAAAAAAGAAAAAAGGACAAAAGGGTGTAATTTATATCACCCAAAGGAAGTGGGATGATGGGATAACAAGACTGAACTACTCTACCCAATTTGTTAGCAATTACATGTTGGCATCCAAATTTTTTTCCCAAAAAAAAAAATGAAGATAAGGTTACTTAAAATCAGTCCCAAAATAAGAGAAAAGAACTTCAATATTAATCAGGAAAAAGATGGCACTGCCTACCTAAAAAAAGAACTTAAAAATTTAGATCATAAATACGAGAAATTTCCATAACTCATGCCCTAAAGTAATGTTGGATCAGTTCCCTGAAATATACTTGACGTGTGTGTAAGAGTAAATTACAATTTTCTCCCTCCAGAGTTACTAAAATTACAAATTCATCCTTTTTCTTATGAAATTATACATGGAACACTTCATATTTATTATTCTAAAGATAATAGCACTGAACTATTTTCAGCCCTTTATTTTGTGTTTAAAATTTATAAAGTTAATTTATTCCAGTTATAAATTTCCAAAATTAACTATTTTTTATGTTTGTCAATATTAAACATTCACCGACTCTCCCAAAACATATGCAATCCTTGATATACTAAAACATGATATATATATATATATATATAACGGCATTTTGATCAAAACGGATGTAATTGTGGTTTATGTTTCATGTAAGGAAGTGACTGTAGTGTAACTTTTGATTTCATGAGAGAAAGTATGGATTTTCCAAACAAAGGGAGAAGTCATGAAATTTAAACGTCTCACTAAAGAGGAAACTGCAATTTACTTAACACATATTTATACAACATTAAACAAGTGCAAAAATATGTGCATAGTGACAAATGACAAATACCTTGAGAACTGACTGAGAGAAAAGTATGGAAATAGAAGTTTTCAACATCTTCCAGGGATTGTTTCCACAGTACTTCCTTGTTGCAGGCCTCCATATATCACTTAGCGATATCCTTGGCAAGAAAGTAGGCCTGGATGGATAATTCTATCGCTCAGTAATCTCACAAGATGATGTTTCAACTAAATTACACCTAAAACTTGCATATTAAAAAATTTACTAAGCACATAATCTAACTTGCCATGAAAAACTTCATGACACCAAGACAGTTAATATGTTATTTCACAGATATATTATCTTTTTCAATTACATCAGATCTACTTCATGGCTTCAGTTTTCTATGCAGTCCACACTAATTATTATCCCTAATTGACAAGATAAAACAAAAAAAAACATGATAAAGACTAAATCCATTTGATTCTTTTAAAATTTTATGATTCACAAATCGGTACAATCCAGCTGTTCTATGCTGTGCTAGTGGTGCGGATTTGAGTACAAACGTCTAAGAATCAGCCTCTGATGTTAAAGGAGATTGAAAGCATCACCATTCAAATAGAGTTAATGTTTACCTAGAAGCTGTGAGGTAAATATCATGACATCAAAGAAGTTGTCCGTGTTTGACACAGATAAATTCTTGGCAATCATGTCGATGCTCCAACAGTATTAAATGGTACTTTTATGAACATAAACTATCAAATTTATATATTTGATGTTTGTTAAATACTTCTTAAATGTTTTAAGACATACTAGGCATATTATGGTAGACTTATTGGAGTTTTCATTCTAATATATCAATACTTACATAGTTGTATATTTTTAAAATAAATGCCCATGTTGCATCCAATCCTGACATGTCATTGTGTCTGTCTTCATCTATCTTGTGTGTATGATTCATAGCCTAAAATTATCACAGGATCTAATAGAAATGAAACAGGTATATTCCATGGAGAAATAAAAGGATTGATATAATGTGCGATAGGAGAAGTATTTAGAAGGGTTATATAAGTAAATATTTTATGAAGAGTAAACGAACCTCAAATAAGGTTCAAGAGAATTAGTATCATTGTCAACCTCAAAAGTTGTTTCACGTGTTGGGGGAATAAGTCCAATCCAAGAAAGTAACCTCCTCAAGAGCTTTTCACGGGGACCAACTGGAGACAAAATCCCTTCATATCGAGCCACTGCCTTCTGTGCTGCCAGCCCAATAGGGAGTTCTCCATTATTTAACTCGTTCAACCATTGTTGTCCATCTGAAGCACTTCCATTATAAAGTAATGATTTCTGAATTAGTGACACTTCATTTAGCCAACGCTTCAATCTTTCTGTCCACTTTTGTAATTCTGGTTCCTGACTTCCATTTTTATAAAGCTGCATAAGAGTACAAAACATTTTATAAATGATACTTAAAGACATAAAACTTGGCAAAACTTTCACACAAGTCAAAAGGAATTTATAATTATCTATATTTGACAAGCTAAACTAGATGAATATATTTTTCAGTGGGCCAAAAGAAAGAAAAAAGAATAATGACCTCACTTATCCAAGTGCCAAGTTTCCCCAAGGGTTTTGATATAATAGAGAAGGCCCTTCGCAGAAGTTTAGACTGAAGATAATCCAGTTTTTCGACAATTAATAGGCCATTCTGCTTCTCAGTTGCATATCCCCGCCTACAATAGAAAACTGGTGATATGTTATTCTTGAATAAACTGAAGAAATATGCTAAATTTTGTAAATTATTTTTATCTCAAACATTACTTGAATCCAGATGTTTTATTTCACCAGAGTACAGATATAAAAATTCATACTGATTGAACCCACACCCATCTTAAAAACAGACTTTACAATAGTTCTTTATTTAAAGAAAAAATAAAATATCTATTTATATATGATATCACAGATTCAAGATCAATTTCTCGACATCATAAAATTCAATATGAAAATAGAAACAAACATTCATGGAATTACCTAAATATTATGGCATTGGACTCATACGCTTTCTTCCAATCAATGTATATTGGCAAAGTCAGAAGATAGTCTGTGTTCAAAGCAGATGTTAGCATCAGATCCCTAGGTGATAGTTCTTCAAATTGTGCATCTGAAAGAAGTTGCATGAAAGCACGTTGGAATCGAGAAGCAACAGTAACTCTGCAAACAAAGAAAACAAAACAGCAAATAAAAATTGAATAGAAGAAAAGAATAGTACTAAAATGAATACCCCCTTTTCTCTTAAATGAGCATACCGATATCACTAGTTATGCTGCAACAGCGTTCATCTCATCAGCCCATGCATATTACTTCCTTCTATTGATTCATTTTCAAAAAAAAAAAAATAAGAAGAACAACATCTATTTCTAGCGAGATCATTATCTTCCTTTAATGATCATTTTGTTAATTTGGTTTTCCCATGCAATGACAGCACCTGATTCAAAACTAGAAGTACCAAATTTACAAATTAAAAATTAAGTGGTGAAAATGACATTTTGGAGGAACTAGAAGAACTGTAAATTGTAGAACAATGTCCTTCCAAGCTTTTGGGAAAGTTCATTGTCTCACACCACTGAAGTCCTAATAGAATATTTGTTTTTCCAAACTGACCTATTCCAAAAAGTTATATAACAGAAAACTAAAATGATGATATGTGATTTCAAATTTTTTTAAAAGCAATTCCTGCACCATATGAGGAAGAATCATCACACTCTTAGAGAAGTACCTAGACCCTGCATTAGAATCTTTCTTGCTCCTTTTCTCCAGAGAACGTAAAAGACTTCTCAGGTCTAAACCATTGGTGAAAAAAGGCATTTGCCATTCAGCTTCTTCAACCACATCTTGATAGGCCTCACTGTCTTCAATTCCAAGGATTCTATCACTGTTAATTTCATCAGATTCATACCCATCCTCCACGTGTTCCATTTCTGAATCAGTTGAATTGGGTGGACTGAAGTGCTCGGTTTCCACTGAATTGCTAACCTGATAATCAGAACGCATTTCTTCTAAAATCCTTCTGTGCTCAGCATGAAGTATAGAGTCTAAGCATCTGCAATTATGCCAAAGAGGCACATAATGAGATAATGGGGACAGAACAGACCGCAAATATGTTAGCAAACAGATGTTGATTAAATGGAGTTCAGTTCCTTATTTCACTTCACCTTAGAGAGCCATATGGATGGAACAAAACATCAATATATAATATAACATCAAATTTATAGAAAGCCGACTACAAACAATGTTCACATGAGGCCCCCACCAAATAAAAGAAGTAATTGCTTTTTTATTTGACCGAAACAACGTGCAAGAGAACTCCAACTCCAGTTAACTTATAGTTGCATATATATCCTGCAAAGGCTATTTATTTTATTATCATTCAATCATGGACATGACATGGCTAAAAACATCTAGAAGTCGCACCAGCATGTGAGATGGGCGGCAGCGCGCGAAAATAATTGAAAAATGCTACAAATAGTAAGAGGTAATCTTACAAAGCAAGGCGGCGAAAGTGATGGATATCATCTTGGTCGTCAGATTTAAACATCATGGAAATGATAGCCTCTAAAAGGTCTGACTTGGAAACTGGTATGTATTTCTGTCTGGGAACTTGTAATTTAGAGATGCCCACTTCCTCTTCCTCATCCTCATCCTCATCATGGCGTTGTTTTTGTTTGCCGTTCTGGCTCTTGCTCTGCTTGACCTGTGCCTGTGTCAACTGTTGAGTAGAGGAGCTATTGGATTCTAAAGGAAGTATGGACATGTCCCTGAGGCCAGTGGCTGAACAAGAAGGAACCCTGGAGATGCCCATAGAAGTAGTAGCAACACGGAAGTGGGACAATGCCTGTGATTGCGGAATCGGAAGAGCGTTGCCCACGGTACTCGTAAGGCCTTGCCAACATGCTGACATGTTATGAAGACCTTGAACCTGAAGAAGAAGAAGAATAGTGCTGAAACAGGTTAAGAGTTGAACCAGGTGCCTCGCCGCCCAAGGACCCCTAGATAGATTAACAGCAAGAGCAACGTCCAATTGGATAAGGCAAATTGAAATAGAAATTTCCACAAACGATCATGTGGTTTCCTCGTTACAGATAATCCCCTCCATTTCTGCTTTACACGTATTGTCTGTGTCTTCCACTGATCGAGACGATGTTGATTTCGTACGATTGTCAAAATTATGAAAAACCAGCTTTGGTCGGCTACATATTTCTCTCGTTGCTCAATCATACTCCAAATTCTAATTAAATTATCAAGGGTAAGTTTTCAATTGGGAGCAGTAAGTATCAAGAAAATTTTTGATTAGATAAACATGTATTTACCTGGGAACACCGTTTTCAACCGTACACGTAAGTAAAACAAAATCATCTTAAAATATGTAAAAATTATCTCAAAAAATCTTGAAAGCTACAAAATACCTCGGAATCTTTAAACTCCTTTCTCCCAACAGAATTCTCAAACACACACTATTGTGTTTAAGAATCCGTTGAGAGAAATGAGTTTATGGATTCCAAAAAGGATTTGCAAAATCCAAAAATAATTTACGACTTTGAATATGCCTTTTACGAATTTTTTTTTCAAGATATTTTTTACAAAAATTTTTTTCATTTAACTCTCACACATCCACGTCATCTCAAAAATACTAAAAGAGGAGTAATATCATCTTACCGTCATGCCACCATTCTAGTGTGTGTTTGGGAACTCCGTTAGAAGAATGGATTTTACAGATTTCGAGGTATTTTGTGGATTTCGAAATGGTTTTACAGATTTTAAGATGGTTTTTATGGATTTCGAGATGGTTTTTACAGATTTCAAGATGGTTTTATCTCGGGTTACGTACACTGTTTTGGCAACGATGTTGCCAAACAAGCACATAGTATTTGAGAAATCCGTTAGAAAAAATGAGTTACAGATTTCGAGGTGATTTTATGAATTTTGATATTATCTTATAAATTTTGAGATGTTTTTACAAATTTTAATATAATTTTTAAAGATTTTAAAATGATTTTTATTTTAACTGATAAAAAAAATGAGATTCATGTACATCAACATGAACCGTTAATTTTAAGGCCCACATGGCAACTAAATTCCTCCACCTCATCATCCCACTTTATCTCTCCGGCCCCTCCCCTTCTCTCACCTCCCCCACCGCCTCTCTGCCTCCTTTGCCCCCATCTTCACCTTCGTCCACCGCAAGCACTGTCGGAAAGCTTCTCTTTTATGAGGATTCTACCACTCGCTCCTTCCTGGCCTCTATCGTCTACCTTCTTAGTAAGGAGCCTCGGATCTTGATCCAATTCAACTGGAGATTGTGCTTTGTCACGCCCTTGGATTACCTCCATTACTTCCTCTCCCAGCTCCTTGCGTCCTCATCCGATCGTAAACCCTGATGTGCGACCTGTTTATCTAGAACCTCTCAATTCATTCTTACCACCACTCGCTGTCGGTACCATTTTTTATGCTTCATCCGATCTATTCGTTGCATTGAATGCGATTATTTGTTATTTTAAGAAAAGAATTGAATTAATTATTTTCTTTAAATTTGTGGGTTTGATGATTGGATACTAATTGTTAATGCTTTGATTCCAAATTCTTTGTTCATGGAAGAAGATGAGTAGAGCATCCAGGAGGCGGAGGAGGAGACTGTCATGTTTGGAAAGCGCGAGAATGGTTCTCTAACGAGTATAAGAGAATGAAAAGGAAAATTATGCACTATATCTCGAAGCGTCGGTAATACTTTTCTCAATGCTTAATTCAACTCACTTGGGTTGAACGACGAATTTCTTGCAATATACAATACAGATCTTAATATGGATAACACTCTCAATACTCAAGGTAAAGGCAACAAAAACTTTTATAAAGTGATAATTTCGCTTTATCTATGTGTACAGTTAAGAGAAAGACAATGGATTTGATCTTATTGTGTGGAAAATTGTGTGTTCAAATGGAAAAATGTGGATGATATTTATAGAATATGGAGAGATATCTTGAAGTAGTTTCTCTTCAATCAAAAATCATAACTATATCACTTCAATAAAAAGTTATAACCATAATAATTTTTTGACGAAGAGTTAAACCTCTGTGAAGTGATCTTGACTTGATTTGTTTGATGGACTTGGATTTGAGAAACAATTCAGCCATGCGGAGATGGTTGAATTTGCGTCAAAAAGCTGCAGCATTATTCGCATGTGTCTTTGTCTACTTTTATATTTGTAAGTCTTGTAAAAGAAAAATAAGTTACGGTATGAGTCCAAGTAAGTAATAAGTTACACAATGATATATCTCTTGAAGTGTTGGTGATATGAAGAAGAGAAGCCATACAATTAATGAAGAGAACTTACCTGGTGTAACCCATGGCATTGACAATGAAACTACCCAACAAGATGTACCTGTGGATCATTTTGAATCTCTGGATACTAGTATCAGTCAAGAAAACTCACTTGGTGCCACAAGTAGTATAGCTCTAGGAAGAAGCAAAAAGTGACTTCTAACAGAGACAAAGGGTCCGTTTGAGAAAGCTGTAGAGAAGTAATTTTACGCAAGTCAAAGTAAATATGTGGAGGAGATTATCTCATTTTATGAAAAACACTGTTGAATGTATTTTGGGTGAGAATTAACTGTTTTCAAATAAGTACAAAGGCTCAGAAATCATGGTAATTTAAGGGCTTGTTTGGAAACACATTCTAAAACCTTGATTTAGTTTCAAAACCTAGGTTTTACTTTAAAACTGAGGTTTTGTCCAAGTAAAAATTTTAAAAGGATGGAATATGATTGAAAATGATGCTATTAGAGAAAGTACTGGAAAACTACCACAAATGTCAGGGGAAGAAGTATGGAACATGACTAGTGTGGCTTCTTTCCAACAAAGGTCACCTGGATGTATAGAATCCTTATGCATGATGTTGATCAACTCAAGACGTCTGTTGAATGTCTCATGGAGGCACGTCAATACTCTGCTAATGGACATTATGAAAGACTTCGAGTTTACTTGACTTCTTTGGTACAATGGAATTGATTTTGGTGGAAATGGAGATGGAGATAGAAATTGAAATGGAAATGAAGATAGAAATGAGGATGGAAATAGAGATGGAAATGGATATAAATATAGAAAAAAATGATGGACAAAAAAATCAATTCCATGGGTTACGTCATGGAAATCATTTTTACCCATTTTGAATTCCATTTTCATTTCTAATTCCACCCCCCAATTCCACCATACTAAACATAGGAAATGAATTCCATTTCCAATTCCACCTCCCAATTCCATCGTACCAAACGTAGCATTAGTTGAACAACTGAACAGTGGATATGTTTGGCTTTTGATGAATGTTTAGTGAAAAACTATGACAGCTTTTTGATTTAAAAAAAACAATGATAGCTTTTGTGATCTCATGTGTGATTTATTTTGGATATGTTTAGTTGTAGATGGTTTAGGATGAATACTATTATGGAATGGATTATGATGTGATGAAGATATAACACTATTTTGTATTTATATTTCTTTATTGTTGATGGGTAAAAATGAATATATCTTATGGTGTGGGAATATTTCGATAAATGTTTTGTAGTACAATAATATCATTCAAGATGTAATGGCCTATTAAAATTAATATGTTAATGGTCTTTTTAATATAAATATTATGAATAAAAAATGATAAATAACATAAATAAAATGGTAAGTGTAAAACTGTTAACTTAAAATTTACTCACCTCCCATCCAGTTCTGAATCAAAGAAGAATTATTAAAATATCTTCCTACCATCACCTCCTTTTAAACCGGACAAAACTTATAACGTCTCCTCCCTCTAACCCCACCTACCCATGCCTCCGTTGAACCAAACAAAGCCTATGTAACTATCAACTATCCTTGCTTGTACCTTTAGTACTCTTGATTCTTTGGATATTAATTCAAAAGATTTTCTATCATTTTTTTTAGTATATACCAATTTTTATCTACATATTTGATTATTAAATGTTTCATCTTTAATTTAATTTAATTAGTTCCTAAAAGCAATTTTAATGTGATCACATTTTTATCAACACTTTCATATTTAATTTAATTGGTTCCTAAAAGCAAAAATATGCAAGAATTTCAATTTCAACCTCTTTTTGCTGAAAGCATAATCCAGTATTTTTTAATAATCTCAATGAACTAATAAAATGATGAAAGTAGTGTTGTCCCAACTAATGGAAGTGCGTGTTTGGAAATACCGTTTTCTCAACGGTACTCGTAAACTAAGATAAAGTCATCTGGAAATCCATAAAAAACCATCTTAAAATCTATAAAAAAAATCTCGAAATATGTAATTTAGTCTTAGATTCAGTAAATTCTTCTCAGAAACTGTGAACTCCTTTCTCCCAACAGATTCTCAAGTGTGTGTTTGGGAAATCCGTTAGGAGAAAAGAGTTACGGCTTCCAAAATTATTTTACGGATTTTAAGATGATTTTACTGATTTTAACATGGTTTTTATTGATTTTAAAATTATTTTTACAGATTTCGAAATGATTTTTATATTGACTTGCATATTCGTTCAAAAAATGGGATTGCCAAGCATCACGAATACAATGATAATAATAATGGAGAATACATCTATTGACAAGACTTGTTTGACCCCAATCCAATCTATGCTAATTTGAACTTAGACTCCTGAACCTATCTACCGGATAAGATTCCTTTATCATGGTCATGGCTTTTTGGAATATTAACAGGGCAATCTTAAGCTCAAATGGCGTGACAGTCTATTGGTATTAGACAGACAGTTTTATGTCTAACTTCAGATGCATACCCAACTGCCAAAAACTCAATCTATAGAAAGGAAAATAGGCTTCTTTGATTAGCTTGTTTGGACAACCAAAATCCATTCCTACGTTTAATGAGATAAAATTCCTCTCATATATTTACTTCGCAATCTGTGTCTGTTCTCTCAATAGGCTATTCAAACAAACCCGGCAGGAAACGGTTTCAGTGCATGGCGCCCGCCATGCACTGTGTCCCCATCCCCTTTTTTTTATTATTATTATTTTAATATATTATTAATAATTAATATAATTATAATAATTAATATATTTAAAATATATTTATATAATACATTTAATATTTTAAATTTATTATATTTTATTTATTTTTTATGGATATGGATTTCAGAATTCGGTGCTGGGTTTAGATCTTTTGGATTAGTAAGGTAAGTAGAATCATCTTTTATCTTCTGCTTCTAGACAGAATAATAACATTCCATAAAAAAACACGTTTGTTGATGTGCCTGCTGATTTTCATACTGAAGCTTACCCTGCAACACAAATTGACAGCATGCTAATTCCATTTGACCATATGGTTACCTATGGGAGCAAATTTCACAGTTTCAGAGGAAGTGGAAGGTATTTGAAGATGCTATTGCTATATGATTAATCACTGTAAAATTATATCTCAAGTATTTTTTTAATATCTGCTTGCAGAATGGAGAGGCTATAATTTTTTTAATTATTATAAAAATATTTAAAAATTCAATAATTCATAAATAAAAAATAAATAAAATAGAATAAATTTAAAATATTAAATATATTATATAAATATATTTTAAATATATTAATTATTATAATTATATTAATTATTAATAATATATTAAAA
>JANTPZ010091751.1:0-30869 GCA_025593235.1 Vachellia pachyceras
GGTAGAAACCTGCAGATTAAAAGCCAATCCCAGCGATTATCATGCTAACATGAAGAAACGACAAGTCTGGAAAAAATGTAATTTGTAACTGAGATAATATGCGTTCCAATTATACTATTTGACAAAATGGGAATAGCTCAGAGCAAAATACTTTTCAATCTCCATTATACACATTGTCTGATACAGGTACGCTTACATCGACTGAACAAAACTAATTTCATTAGCTTGATTTTACTTTACCTGAATCCAGGAATATAGACTTTGAAAAAAAGTTTCATTGTAAGTTCAGCTTGCTCTTTTAGAAGCTCAAATATTCTTTTTCCTTCTTCATAGCTACTTCCAAAAGCTGACCGAGAAATAACATCACAAGTCACATTTTGAAGAAAAGGCCATACGTCCATTTCACATGAGCCATCATCTGAGGATAACATCTTTTCCCACTTGTCAACCATATCGTTGAAGCTTTCGTAGAACGTAGCCAACATAATCTGTACATGATGGGAAGCTTTCATAGATTAAAGTATATCTTTTGGAGCTTATTAAGAGAGTAAAAATGAAAGAGACACCAGGAGGAAAGTAAAACAACCTTCAATTTTTCGACATTGAATGCAGGATTGATAATCTTTCTGTGCTTTGCCCACTTCTCACCTTCATGGTCTGCAAGACCGGAAACTAGTAACCTAAGCAGTGGATTTGAATGAGGTTTGGGGTAGTCATAGATCTTGTTCATTATTTCCTTGATTAGAACTGGATCTGTAATAATTATCCTCGGTACTGGTCCAATCCAAAAGAAACTGCTCTTTCCTGCATATATCATCTACGCCATCACTTATAACTTATAAGCGACTTCTATAGAAGAATTGCACCAGTAAAAGTAACGATGAAAAGAATTGAATCCAATACATTTCATGTGTGCTCAACGTATCAATCCCTTTGCATTTGGAAAAAAAAAAGTGAAGAAAGCTACTCAGGAAGTGTAATGTTCTAACAGGCGTACAGGACCCATAATCAATTTGAGAATGCTTATTCACTATATCATAGTGTGAAGGGTTTTTCTTCTGAGGGAAAATTAAACATTTGTAACTCATTGCCTATGCTTTGATTCGATACAACTTAATCCCTATAATTTTAACTTGTTGTAAACCAATCCGAGGATTATGAACTATGACTCACTGATGAAAGACTGAAATCATGCACTTTATGAGATGAGTTACATTTCTTTATTGAAAAAGGCAATAGCATATTCCTTTTTTCTAGTTTTTTGTTTGAAGATACATAGAAGAATCATTCCCTTTCAGAAAGGTTCCTGCAAAAAGGATTAAAAAATCCTAACCTGGTGGACTAATGATTCTTGTTATGAATGAAGAATTTTTCTCAAACAGCTTCCAGCTTCTTGTGTGCTTTTCTAGGTTTATGAATCAGCCTCACCTCAATAAGTTTTAATGGAACTCTGATGAACTAAATGCTTCATAATATACTCTTTTGGCCAAAAAAATTATTCATAATATGCTCTTTTGTTCGTTAGAAAATTATCAGCACCCCAACTCAATGAAACTAAAAATAACTAAGGAATTATATTCCACAGAACACACAGAAGGAAGCCATGGCGGCCATGATAAAAAATTTAACAACAGAACCTCTTCTAGAGAGTATTCAAGAGTATCAAAGCCCAGGATGCTCCAAAACCAAAAGGTGGCTCAGTAAAACAGAAAATTTCACACTTTCGAACAAGATTCATGGGCAAAAAATGATTGGGAGGAGGGGGATAAGAGTGAGCAAAGAAAAGCATACCGTATTTGTTGACAATATGATTAATAAAGGAAGAAACACGAGGGAGAATATCGTCGGAAAGATTCATGGGTTTGGATTTGGCTTGCATATGCATGTTAAACATTTGAGTTGAATCCCCAGTAAGAAGCCGATATGGATTTCCTTGGAGGCCTTGTCCTCTGAGTAGCTTCTCCAGCTTCTTCGGCCTCAGCCACAGCCAGTTCACCACTTTCCACGCCCATAGCAAAACTAGAATCGCCACCGTAATGCAGATTCCGACCATGGCCTTCGATGATGCTTCCATTTTTAACGGCGAAGAAGCGGCGGCAAGGAGGAGGATGACGTACAATACAAGATAAAATTAAGAAAAAAGAGTGTGACGTGAGTGTGGGATACTAGGACTGTGTGATATAGTGGCCCCCCAGTTTTGCCCCTTTTTTTGTGGTGACGGTACTGTACTCCATTATCTTCTAAAAATAATTTCCCACCACCGTTTCTTTCCGTTGATGCTAGACTGGTGTTTTTTTTACCATCCTTCTAGAACACTACTTACCAGAAGAAAAGTACTTCCTCCCCCTATTTTATTTATAAAAAACATTTTTTGAGTTGATAATTTATATAAGTAACAATTTTAATTTTGCTTAAAAATTTAATGCATTTTTGAATTTTCACCTCAATTAATTGTGTATATATCATATATTTTTTACTACACATTCTCTCTCTCTTCTATTTTTCTACTCATTTTCTCTCTCACACATGTATAATCTTCTTAAGGTGTGGTTGGGAAAAAATTATATCTCAAACATATTAATTATTTTTAATTAATTTCAATCACCAATTCGTTTGTAAGATTTGGTATTTTTCACTTATTAAAGAGTTTTGTTGAGTATATTAAGTATATCAACCTTTTATTGTTTTTAACCAATTTTAAATACTACTTGTTTTACCATCCTTTTAGAAGACTAGTCAAATTGTATAGGATTGAAGAAATGTACTCCCTCAGTCCTATTTGAACTACAGGAATTCTACATTAAAATTTAACATATTTCTAATTTACTTCTATCTAATGCTCTAGTAATCATATTTATAAAGTAAATTTTTTTATCATATTTCTAAATAATTTTATTAAATTTAAATTTTCAGTAAATGTATAAGGTTGTCCTTTACTTATTTTTTTTGGTTGCCCACCCGATTCACCAGAGCTTCGCTCCGACTACGTCCGGATCCGACCCGCGTCGCGCACCTGGCATGGTGGGTGAGTCTCCCAACGGTGGCTACTGCATACACAAGGCTCGAACCCGAGATCTGGCTTAAGCTGGAACAAGCCGCTTACCACTTGATCCAACCAATCGTTGGTTGTCCTTTACTTATTATTATGTAGATTTTGCTCTCAATTGTCATGATGTATCATATTTATTGGAATATGGGCCATCCTTGATGGATTAGGCCCAAATCCATGTGCTGGGTCGAATGCGTAAATATGGACTCTTGTGGGGAAGTTATTATATGGGAAAGTGGTTCCCCAAAGTGGGCAGACATAACGGACGAAGAAAACAAGTCTTCTCCCTTTCCTTGCAAAGAATCCTCACATCTACTCTTCTCTTGCTTTCGGTGCTTTTGCTGTGTCTTGTGTTTGGATTCACTATTGTGATTCGAATTTTGCGTGGGTATCTGCAGATTCGTAATTCAGCATTTTTATGTACGTCCGAGATCCTTCAATATTGAATATGGATAAAGTTAAAAACTGATTAAATTTTAATGTAGGATTAATAAAGTTTAAGGCCTTTCTATTCTTGTGAAATATGATAAAAATTTCTTATAAATAGAATTAGATAAATGTATACTTTATTCCAAAATTTGAAGTCAACACAATATTAAATAAAGGGGAAGGTGAAAAAAAATGTAATGTTATAAATAGAATAAAAAAAAATCTTTTGTCTCTCCCGCGCAGAGAACGAGTGGAGTATATTTACACCAAATTATGAAGTTTATTAATAAACAATATGATTGATAGTTTATGAATATTACATAATTGATGGTGTGAGAAAGAGTTGTATGTCTAACAATAGCTCAACGACGAATGGTAACCGCACACTCAAGCACAGATATTTTTAAGCCAAACACATAAGGTTATGTTTAGTTTGATGGAGGGGATTGGTAGGAGGGAAGGGGTAACGGATGAAAGAAGATAAGATTACATTGTTTAGTTTAATTAGAGGAAGAGGAAATGAGAGAATTTTTAATGATATTTTGTTTGGTTTATGAGAGAGAGGGAGGAAAGTTAATAATAATCAATTTACCATGTTACATTTATATGTTGATTTATATTTATTTACTTATACAATTTATTTAAACTAGTTTTCACGCATAAAAATTAATCCCTCATTCTATTTAATTAATTAAAATAATTATTAAGACCCGTTATATTCATTTAATTAAATATTTAAATATCAAAACTAACACGAGGTGCCACAGTGTTTGTTCATTAAATTATGGAGATTCATGATGAAACCAACAGTAGAGTTTTCATAATAGCAACTCATGATAGTGGGTCTGAACCAAGGTTATTTTTAAGAGAGGGAGGAAGAGGTAAGATTATTTTTAACTCCCTCCCTTTCGAAAAATTCAAATCAAACAAGGTGAGGATCTTTAAATCTCTTTATTCCTCCTCCAACCAAACACAACCTGAGTACATGCATACATGCATGACGAATGGCACCTTGTGGGGTTAGACACGTGGCTCTTTGAAGCTTGTTTTGGAGGCAAAATTCTAAACGGCGGGGCTTTGTCGGCCCAATTCAAAATTTATAGGCTTTATTAAACTGTCAAAGTGATCAATTCCTCTCATTAGACTAAAAACCCCACTATAGTGTATATTTAATATTCGATAATAGTTTTAATAGAAGCATACGTGTATTTAAAATAAAAAAAAAAGTATAAAATTGCATACATGGCATGGATAAGGATTGTGATTATGGGCCAACATGGGAGAGGATTGTCCCCTCCAACCTTCCTCTATACTTCCATATACTTACATGTGGTGGGTGGGGTAGGCCGCTAGTCAACAAAGGTTGACCTATTTAATAAGAAATTGGCTAACTTACCTAACTTTCATGTAAAAAATAAATGGGTTGGTTACAAAGAAAGACATGATTTCTTATAACTAATAAATTAATATTTGAATTCTAGTTGGTATGGGTATTAATATTTAGTATCTGATAATACATCAAACACAATTATGCCTAGTAAAAAAAAAAGGATCTAGATTTTTATGCACCGTAAAAATATCTAAATTATTGTGTGTGTTTTGTTGAAAGTTCACATATAACGTAACATGATAATCTTAAAATATTATATTGTCTGTTTTATAAGTAACAACTATCTAAATTACATGAAACAGATTGTTGGTTAATATTAGTTAAAAAACAATAAATGTATAGGAGATATAATTTTTTTTCCTCAAATATTCCTTATGTATGAAGATGATAAATGAGAGAATGTATAGAAAAGTAGATGAAAGAAATATATAATTAATTACCGGTAAAAATGGAAAAATGCATTTAATTTTTTTAGACAAAATTGTTGTATATATTTAAGATCAGTTAGTTATAAATAGGACCCGAGGGAGATGGTAAGTTTGCATGGGCTCAACTTGGGAGAGACATGTGATGATTATAGGAGGAGAAATACTTTTCATATCTGGAGTATCACATTATTTATATTCTATTTAATAAAATATTCCAATCATCGTTTTTGTGGATTTCAATCATATAATTTTCTCTTTCTTTTTATTATTTATTTCTCTGTGTGACCCTTTATAATACATACATACATATATATATATATATCATGGCTTCGTAACAAGACATTATTAAATATTTTTATTGAAAAGAGTATGGATATTATTACAAAGGTTGACATGTTTATCTTATTTTGCACCAATTTTGGGGATCCCAATTTTTTTTTTGGTGATATAGGGCAATTTTTGGGCCTTCGGCCCCCCGCGAATCCCCCGGTATCCGGCGCCTTTTCCTGAATCCCTGGCCTTCTTCCATACTGGACCAGGTAATCTGGGGTAACCGACTAATCCGGAGCGGAGAGTACATGAGGCGCACCCCTTTAAGGTGCTTTGCACCAAGGATGGGTATCTCCTCACCTCGAGCGTGGCTCCCAGGGATCGAACACTCGACCCCTGGACTGGTGACAGCCGCCTTGACCGCTGTACCACCACGCTCGGTGGTTTTGGGGGTCCCAATTAACTTGTGTGTTTGCATAAGTATTTTGCACAAATGTGTACTCGCAGTCTGGCATATCCTGACGCGTTCTAAAACAGAAACATCTGCAACACTGCAACCATAAATATTTAGTCCCCACCTCGCAGACGCCAATTTTGAATTCTCTCCCAATTAGTACCCTTGCAATTGTAACGATTCGTATAATTGTAAACATTATATAAGTAATCGAATCGAGCAGATAAAAAAATTGGTTAAAAATAATATATGAGCAAGAAATATATATATAACTTTTTGAAAATTTACTTTTATGTATGGAGAAAAGATACAAGAACAACAAAAAGAGAAAAATGTGTGATTAATTGGAGGTAAAAAAAGTAGTTAAATTTAAGATAAGAGTACAAAGTGTAACTTGCAAAGACTTGTCAAAAAATGTAAGTTATCTAATATTTAAAAAAAGATTCAATCTTTTAAATTATAAAGCTTTAAGTTCTTTTATGATCCTTTTTTACTCAAAATTTATTGTCGATCAACACACACACACACACACTTCCACATTCTATATTTTACTCTATATATTTGCCCTCGTTTGCATGAGGAACAAGTAAAGCATGCTCACAGATACAGGTGTCAAAATATTGCTTTCTCGGGCTACCCCATTTTCGCTTCCATGATTACACTTCACTCTACAACATATAGGTGCACTGTACATAACATAAATTACATTCCAACACAAGACAAAAACAAATGGAGAGAGCTGTGAGAGTAAGAGAAATGATGTTGGAGGCATTAAGCATAGTGGTGGCGATGATGGTGGTGAGATGGGTATGGAAGACGGTGAAGTTTTTGTGGCTGAACCCTAAGAAGCTGGAGAGAGAGCTTAGAGATCAAGGCCTTCAAGCTAAGCCTTATTGTTGCTGGTTTGGTGACTTGCTGGAAATGGTTAAGATGCAAGAACAAGCCAAATCCATACCCTTCCTTCCTCACCATTCTCATCATGAAGATCTTGTTCCTCGTCTTTTCCCCTTTCTCCACCACATGGTCTCCAAATATGGTGTGTCCCCCCCAGAGGGAGAGAGTATATTATTTATATGTGCTTGTACGTGTAAGCTTTTGTGAGTGACTATTAATGCATATGTGTGCAGGGAAGAATTCATTTATGTGGTTTGGAGCGACACCGAAGATAATACTTGTGAACGGAGATCAAGTGAAGGAGGTGTATAACAAGTACTATGAATTCACAAGGCGTCACTTAAGTCCTCTTATGAATTATGTAGGCACTGGACTTGGAAGATATGAGGGAGACCGGTGGACTAAACATCGGAAGGTCATCAATCCAGCTTTCAGTTTGGATAACCTCAAGGTTAATTAGTTCCTTAATTAAATTTCTCTTACTCCATGGAAATCATTGATTGTGCTTTAAGGTATATACCACTTTGATACTAAATATAAATTCACTCAGAAGGTTATTAATGATACCATATTGGCCACACAGACTTTGATACCAGCATTTGTCCAAAGCTGCGACGGCATGATAACCGAATGGGAAAAGATGGCGTCTTCATCAGAAGGAGCGTGTGAAATGGATGCATGGCCTTGGATTACGAATATGACACGTGATGTTATCTCTGGATCAGCTCTTGGAAGTAGTAAGGAAGAAGGCAGACAAATCTGTCAGCTTCTATCAGAGCAAGCTCAACTTGTCATGAATAATTTACACAGATATTACCTTCCATTTTGGAGGTAACTAATTAAGATCATCATTATCTAACTTTTCCCATATATAGTTTAAAAAAACAATCTTGATTATTACTTCATCTGGTCCTTCACGTAAAAATCAGTTTAGTTTTTTAAAAGATTAAAAATATTAAATAAATTACTTAATTATAAAATATATTCTGAAATATTTATACATATCATGATATTTTATATCAATTTATAAGTTAGACATATTAATTTGGAGAAAAAATGTTAAACACACAAGTTAATTAGCTTGCTTAATATTTTTAGAAAAAAGTCAGCAGGCTTTTAATTATCTCCTCATTAAGTGAATTTGCAGGTTTGTGCATGCAAGGGATAAAAGAAGGATGGAGGAAATTGATAGAACTGTGAATGAATTATTGAAGGGTATTATTGAGAAGAAGGAGAAGGCCCTCAAGGCTGGTAAAGCCACAAAGAATGACATACTTGGCGTACTTTTAGAATCAAAACACAAGGGAATTGAAATCCAAGGAAAAAAGAACATTAGTTTCGAGTTAAGTATGGAGGATTTGATTGGGGAATGCAAGTTGTTCTATTTTGCAGGCCAAGAAACCACTTCTTCTTTGCTTGCTTGGACCATAATGTTGTTGAGTAGACACCCTAATTGGCAAACACGGGCAAGGCAAGAAGTCTTCCAAGTCTTTGGCAATCAAAAACCACATTTTGATGGGTTAAGTCGCCTCACAATTGTTAAGTATCATCTCTGGTTATTTTCATGTCACTTTACTACTTAGTTTAATTTGTTTAATGCTGTTTAAGTTTAGAAAAAAAAACAATTTCTCGCAGTACCTTTTATCATACTTATTATTAAATTCTTTAACTTTGTTATGTCAACTCCGTCAGCCTACTTTACTTTGTTGGCATAGTACGTAGCTGACAGGATGAAGTTAAAGAATTTACTAAAGAAAGAAAAAGATGCATGAACAGATTAAAAATGAAAGGAAAATATAATTACCTACAAAATGGTTTTTTCCAATAAACTCTATTGTCTAATTTGATTTAGTACTCTAAGAGAAAGGAACAAGCTAATTTTGCCATTACAGGTGACTATGATCTTATACGAAGTTTTGAGGTTGTACCCACCATCAACAACTACAGACCGGTTAGTTGAAAAGGACATGAAGCTTGGGAATTTATTAATACCATCAGGAGTGCAAGTTCTGATACCAATACTTTTGCTTCATCATGATCAAGAGACGTGGGGGAGTGATGCCAAGGAATTCAAACCAGAGAGGTTTAGTGAAGGAATCTCAAAGGCAGGAAAAGGCAATTCCGTTGCATACTTGCCTTTTGGATGGGGCCCTCGAATTTGCATTGGACAAAATTTTGCTTTGCTGGAGATTAAAACGGCTCTCTCTATGATTCTGCAGCGCTTTTGGTTTGAGCTTTCTCCCACATATTCTCATGCTCCTTCTCTCGCCATAGCTCTGAGGCCAAAACATGGCCTCCATATCATTCTGCACAAACTCAACTAAAACATTGTAGTTTGGTTTGTGTCTTTATTTACTAAGTAGATAGAAAAGAGGGCTGACTGTTGTGAACTTTCTTCAATTTAAATAAAAGGAAAAATTGATCTTCCAGTGTTTTAACTCTTAATTCAATGCGAATTAGATTTTGAGCATAGCTTCCTTAATCAAGAATTCTAACTGATTCAAGGTGCTATCACCGTCAAGACCACCTTCTCTCAACCTACAGTGAATGCAAAATCATGTAGCCTAGCAAAGGGAAATTAAAGACTGAAGTAGAAACGGGTCAAAAGTTTAAAGATTTTAAGAAGAAATCATGGAAGACAACAAAACTATACAAGCTAAGTCAAGAAGAAGTTAATTGCCATATCTTTTTTTGAATTTGGAATTTGTCCATGGCTTTCGCATAAGGTCGTGATAAAATCGTCTATGAGTAATTGTGCAAGTTGGCCTACATATTGGAAGCTTCATTTCAGATTATGAACTTTGGGCTTGGTGATGGGTTTTAATAAAGCATACAAGTTCAATGGAATAATCTAAAGCATTGCAGAAGCGTACCCGGTTCCATGGATATGTATAACAGAAATGGTAGATCAACCAGGTTACCACTAAGGAATAGAAAACACCGTATACAAATGGGGAAGCAACGCGGTTATTGACCCTAACTAACCAAGGACCATAGCCCTTTATTTGTAAAGAGACTAGCATTCAGCCCATCAATAAATACAGATCAGCAAATTGGGCCTCAGTATATATTAGTTCATGACACCTAATTGAGCCCACTTAATTCTTTAAACCTTAGTAGATCACTTTATAAATTGGGCTGGGATAAAAAATAATGGCACCCGCATATAAGTGTAATATGTGGCCCATTGTTAAATTATTCTAACAATCTCCCACTGATAGGGCACATATGTAACTTAAATGTGTAAAATCTTATGCGCGCAATATTACCATTATTTATTCCCTAAAAAATCTAGTACATTGATTGCATCCATATAGAACCAAACAGGATCTTCATCGGATTAATCATAACTAAATCCCTGGATGATCACACATGTGTATACAATCAAATGACATACATCAATTATGGATATATTGCATGGAAAAATTCATGAATGTGACATATACATGCCTATTTTCCAACTGATTCTCCTTAGTGAAATCAACTTTAAAAGGAAATCGTATAACCTTATTTATGATCAGAATAAATACCTAAATGTTCATAAAATCAAACACTAAATACATACTCCTACTAAACAAGGATATCCTCATCATAAAGTACCCCCATTCAAGCTTTGTGCTTGTGAAAGACATTGGGTGTTACTCCCTTTGTTAGGGGTTCAACAATTATGGAGTATGTGCGAATGTATTCGATGGAAAACTGTCCATTCTGCACCCTACCCTTATCAACTAGGTATTAGAATATTAGACTGTCACCATATTGTCACAATATAACTTTATTCGTCTTTCATTGCTTTCCACAATTCACAGCTAAATGACAAAGTTGCACAATCATATTACATGGTTGGATGCCTCCCAAACTGTTACATGCTTTGCTTCCATGGAGAGGAAACTCCAAGAAATGGCTTTACCAGCTAGCATGTAGACATAGTCTGATGTGGATTTCTTAGTATTTTGGCATCCATCGTGATCAAAATCAAAATACCAAATGATCTCCAACTGATTTGATCTACGATACATGAGCATGTAATCCTTTGTTTTCTTTAAATATTTCATAACCCGTTTGGCTGCTTTAAAATGGTTCATACCCGGGTTACTGATATATCTGCCCAACATTCCATTAACAAATGCAAGATCAGGTCGCATACATACTTGAGCATACATAAGACTCCTAACAGTTGAAGAGCAAGGAATCCTTTCAATTTCCTTAATCTCAAGTTTTGTCTTAGGGCATTATTTGAGACATAATTTGTCTCCTTTAGTAATAGGGGTGTCACTTGGTTTACAATCTGCATGTCAAACCTCTTAAGCACTTTATCAATATAACTCTTTTGTGATAATCCAAGAACACCTCAATTTCTATCATGGTGAACCTGAATTCCTAATACAAAGGAAGCTTCGCCAAGATCTTTCATTTCAAAATTATTTAATAAAAATTTCTTGGTTTCCCATAACAAATCTGAATTATTGGTGGCAAGCAATATGGCATCAACATATAAAACTAAGAATATGAATTTACTCCCACTAGCATTACGATATACACAAATATCAACAGGATTTACCTTAAAACCGAATGAGATAATTACCTGGTAAACTTTTTGATACCATTGACGGGAAGCTTGCTTGAGACCATAGATGGATTTCTTTAATTTGCAAACCATAGAGTTATGTTCTCCTAATACAAAGTTCTCTGGTTGGCCCATACAAATCATCTCATCAATGTCACCATTGAGAAACACAGTTTTAACATCCATCTTATGGAGCTCAAGATCAAAATAGGCGACTAGTGTAATGATTACTCTAAAAGAGTCTTTCGAAAAAATTGGAGAGAAAGTCTTTTTAAAGTTAATCCCTTCCTTTTAAGTAAAACCGTTTGCCACAAGACAAGCCTTATATCTTTCCACTATGCCATTTGCAACGCTTTTAGTTTAAAATGTTCATTTGCAACCAATGGGTTTTGCGCCTTCTCGCAAAAGGACAAGATCCCAAATCTTATTGTCTTGCATAGACTCATACTCCTCAATCATCGCCTCAATTCACTTTTGATAAATGGAGCTTTGTATTGCTTGTTGGAAGTTGATTAGATCATCTTCCACTTTACCATTTTCTCGCTCCTGTTTATGAAGGAAGACAATGTAATAATCCAAAATTGCATTTCTCTTTTCTCTTGTGGATCATCTTAGCATCGTTTCTTGAGGTTGTTGAGTTTCCACTTGAGGAACTTTAACCTTTATAGGAGGAATTTCAACTTGAACATCACTATGCAGAGGTTCCGGATTTACTTCTTTAATCACAACAGTCATTCATGTGTTTTCAGAAGCAACTACAGAATTCGACTCAGTAATAGAAGTTGATTCTTCCTTAAAAGTGATGTTTCTTACTTTAGTCTTTCCCCAATCTCAACATCCTCAAAGAAACATGCAATTCTCGTCTCAAAAATAGTCTTGAGAGTATGATCATAAAATTTATAACCCCTTGAGCGTTCAGGGCCAATACAGTAACTGCTTAGTATTTTAGGGTCCAATTTCTTTTCATGTGGCCTATAAGGCCTTGCCTCAACTGGACAACTCCAAATATAAAAGTGTCTTAAACTAGGCCTTTTGCCTGTCCAAAAGCTCATAAGGTCTTTTAGCAGCTGCCTCATGTTGGTACTCTGTACAAAATATATAGGCTGCAGTCTTTAGTGCTTCTCCCATTTACCTTATTATAAGTATTTTTTACTATGTTAGAAGTAGATGTGCCTGATTCCCTCGTGTCCATTAAGGCACTAAATGGATTGGTTGAGAATAGAAAAGATTGTTTGTTGGTCTTAGAGACACTCGATCCCACATCACTTCTCTTGATCCTCGCGGCCCTATTCTCTTTGCAGCCAATGGTCACACGTTCCTTCTTTCTCCTTACATAGTCAACAGGGACCCACTTGCTCTTACTAGTAACATCTTTTCCAACATTTCGGGAATCTAAATTTGGCCCACTCGAGAATCTCGCTCCCAGCACATCATTACTTAAACTATGAGAACTAAATCCCCTTTGCTCGTTAACGGTCTTGGTGACAGGCTTATTCTTTAGAATCTTTTGTTGATTACTTGTTTTGGTTTCCAACGAATCAGGGACGCTATTTTTTCGTCATGGTGGCCGGATGACCAAGTTCCATGCACCCAATTTATCTGGTACCTGTGTTTTGCCACCGATAGAGGCTACCGGTGTGCCCTCCTGTGAACGATCCCGCTTTTGGGATGTTTTCACCTCGCCAACATCCATCTGCTCACTCTCCTTGTGTACTTTTCCTTCACCCTCTTTAAGGCCTAACATGTTCTCCTGCCGAGAGTTAGAGTAAAGCCCTGGGAAGCGATCTCGATTGTGTCCGTAAAGTCCACAATGGAAACAAATAAGGTGAAGGCCCTCATACTCCACGAAACTCCGTTTCCCAAAATGGTGACTGTTGAAATCAAACGTTTTTTCAGATTTAGCTCAACACAAATGCGAGCAAACCTCCCCCGTTCCTTTAGATAAGTCGTCGAGTCCACCTTCAAAGTTTTCCCGACCAAGCCTCCAATTTTCCATAGGCTTTCAAAGTTGAAGAATTCTAAAGGGAGAACCGAAATCCGAATCCAAGTAGCAATTTCCCTTTGACTCTCAGCAGTCCAAGGATCAAAGTTTGGGCGCCACCATTGAACGATCAGATAATGATCTGCCACCATCTAGGGACCTTCAAAATATACATAATTCATATCCTCCTCTTTAGAGATCGACACCACAAAGTACCCGTTATCCAGATATGTAATTTCAAAAGCTTCCCTTGTTTTCCAAAGTCTGTGCCGAGCCACTTTCATAGCCCAGATTGGAATGGTCTTCCCTAATAACTTAATAATCAAAGATTTGCGCCATGGAAGACACCATCTTTCATATTCGTAGGGTAAAGATCATCAGCCTTCCCTTTCTCATCATTCTTCCTTGACTTCTTATCGCCTTCTACTCCATCTCCAAAGAAAACATTCAAGCTTTTAATATGCTTGTGCCATGCTTTTTCGAAAACACTGCTCCCTCTCGAGTCCTTCGAACAGGAAAACTGGCCACACTTCAACAGCTTATCCCTATATGTCGCTTCACCTTCACCTTGTCGAGTCTCATTTGATACCACTCCCCCTTCTTCCAATGCCTGCCGCACCTTTTTCTTACTTCGCTCTCTTCCGTCTCCACCCTCTAAACACTCTTCGTCATCACCCGCTCTCTCCTCGTTCGTCACCATCCCTATCTACTACAATCTTGACTCAGAAGGCTTTGTTAGTGAGAAGAAACCCTAGGAGAGAAGAAGAAACCCTACATAACACTCGTTAACCAATATATTACATAATAATTAATCCTACATTTTAGACATGATTTGACTCCACTGCCATCATCAACTTTAATTCTCTATTTCTCCTTATACTCCGAACCCTGCTACCTCACCTAGTCACACCAACACCACCAAGTCTCTCTCTCCCCCACCAATGGCTGCCTCAAGCATCACCAAATTCGCTGAGTTGGATGTGCCTTTTTCCGGTAACGATGTTGAAATTTGAGATCTTACTTTTCCTACTTAAATCATTCACCAAAAGAAAAATCAATTTGGGAATGGTAAATGAATCTGACCGTCCATGAGTAAGAAGAAAAGCAAACTCTGTGATTACAAAAAACAAAAGTAACTGTAGACAGCTGCCATCGATTGCTAAAAGAGATTGGGGAACGATACCTTGGAGGTTTCTCTCAGCCTCTTCTGTTAAGTTTAGCAACGATGGTAGGGTTAACGAGTGGTTTAGTTCTGATGAGAAGAGGGAAAAGCTGAAAGAGTTCATTTGAAGGAGTCGACAGTGAAGAAGAAGGGGAAGTGACGATGGAGAGTGGTCGGGTTCTGAAGTAGAGGTCTCATAGTATGAAGAAGAAGGGGAAGCAACGATGGAGAGGGAGGTGCAAAGACAGGTTCTGAATAAGGGGAGAGGGAGACGGAGCTGAAGGTTCAGGGAGACAGGCTGTGGGATTCCTGAATATTTCCATCCTTGCTGCTTGCTTCTCCAAAACGAACTCGTTCTTCATGGCCGTTGGGAGCGTCCTGGGCTTCGCCGTAGGGTTGTTCAGTCGCCTCCACAAGATGTTCCTGTTCACCATGACCAAAGTGTGCAACGTGTACTGCGCGAACCTCAATAGTTGCTTCTTCCTCTCCATCACACGACGAAGCATGATTGAATATTTCCATCCTTGCTGCTTGCTTCTCCAAAATGAAACGTTGGGGGAAATGCCTTTCTGAAAATGGGATCCCAAACATGTTCTCCTTTCCCCAAACGGCCAAAATGGATTTTTCTCCCCAAACAAGCTCAACGATGATGGCTCATATGAAATGGACGTATGGCCTTTTCTTCAAAATGTGACTTGTGATGTTATTTCTTGGTCGGCTTTTGGAAGTAGCTATGAAGAAGGAAAAAGAATATATGAGCTTCTGAAAGAGCAAGCTGAACTTGCAATGCAACTTCTGTAAAATTCTATATTCCTGGATTCAGGTAAAGTAAAATCAAGCTAATGAAATTAGTTTTGTTCAGTCGATGTAAGCATACCTGTATCAGACAACGTGTACAATGGAGATTGAAAAGTATTTTGCTTTGAGCTATTCCCATTTTGTCAAATAGTATAATTGGAATACGTTATCTCAGTTACGAATTATATTTTTTTTCAGACTTGTCGTTTCTTCAAGTTAGCATGATAATCATCGGGATTGGTTTTTAATCTGCAGGTTTCTACCAACTGGTGATAATAGGAGGATGAACAAAAATCACAGAGATATGCCAGCTTCACTTAAGGATATAACAAACAAAAGAGAGAAAGCAATGAAGGCAGGCGAAGCCCCAAAAGATGATTTATTAGGCATACTTTTGAAGTCAAATCACAAGGAAATACAAGAGCATGGAAACAAGGATGGTGGTATGAATATTCAAGATGTAATGGAGGAATGCAAGCTTTTCTATTTTGCAGGGCAAAAAAGTACGTCCGTTCCTCTCGTTTGGACTATGGTGTTGCTCAGTAGGTACCCTGCTTGGCAAAAGAGAGCGAGGGAGGAAGTCTTGCAAGTATTTGGTAACTAAAAACCAGATTTCGATGGCTTAAACCGCCTTAAGATTGTAAGTGCCTATTTGGCTCTTTATAATAAACAGTAAGGCAAACAATAATCTGTTTTTTTTTTTTTTGCCAAAAGGTAAACAATTATCTGATAGGAGATTTTCTGGTAAAATTAAGACATGAAGGATTCTGTTGAGAAAAAGCATAATGAAACTTTATTAATGAATCAAATGAGACAATAAACCCTTTTAGGGTAATCAACCAAACCCACTTGGCTTGGGGACTTGAGAGAGAAACCTAAGTTAACCTCTTATTAGAGAGAGATCCATGAGTGATTCACCTCTTCATACTAACTATTTATGGAGTCCAAGAGTGATTAACGAACTTTGCTCTTAACTGATAGGCTAAAATCTTAACCATGATTTAATGTTCCCACATATTCCTTTTCAGAGTCAATAACATGGTGTGAAATTTTAAACAATATTTGTATGCTACAATCTTACAAAAACTCGATAGTAAATTTCTGAAGAACTTTACTTTTCAAGTTACCATTATTGTAATTCAATTTTTGGTACAGGTGCCCATGGTTTTGTATGAAGTTCTGAGGCTTTACCCTCCAATATTTGCGCTTCCTACCTAGAACTGCTCCTAGGGATATGAAACTTGGAGACCTGACAATGCCTGGGGGAGTGCAGGTTTCTTTACCCATAATTTTGATTCACCATGACTGTGAACTGTGGGGTGATGATGCAAATGAGTTCAAACCAGAGAGATTTTCAGGAGGAGTTCTAAAGGCAACAAAAGGGCAAGCATCGTTTTTCCCATTTGGATGGGGTCCAAGAATATGTATTGGCCAAAACTTTGCCCTGCTGGAAGCAAAAATGGCTGTCTAAGATCCCACAACGTTTCTGGTTTGAGCTTTCCCCAACATATGTTCATTCTCCAACGTCTGTGATTACTCTTCGGCCCCAGTATGGTGCTCACATCATATTACATAGGCTGTGAACTAATCATGGGCGCTATATACCCATGGGCAAGTCTTCAAGTTTGACGGAACGAAAATGTTACATTTTGTGATGAAACTAAAAGCTTGGTTGGATGTGAGGTTGAAAATAGCTTTTACATATTTCGAGGTAAAACCTAGGTTTTGAAAAGTGATTTATGTTTGGGAAGTTATTAGCTTTTATGGATTCCGAGGCAAAAAAGTGGTAGGAAAGAGGAAAGTAGGAAAGAGAAAGAAAGAAAAAGTAAGAAAGAAAAAAGAGGAAAAAGTAGGAAAGATATTTCAAATTGAAGTTTTGAAACCAAAATATTTTTTGGGAAAATTTTTTTTGTTTGGATAAAAACTTGGTTTTGAGATAAAACCTAGGTTTATAATTGGTTACAAAATAAGCCCTAAGAAAATGTAAGCAAGTTCCCAAGAATAAAGACGATATTTTACTTATTTAAGAGAGAAAATGGAGGAAAGTTCTTCCCATTCACTTTGGCTGTTTTAGCACATAGCATTTATTTATAATATATAACTATTTTTTTTGCCAAGATAACATGTAACTTATTAATTCAAGTGAATGTGTAAATATACATTTGTGTGGCTGAACAAGGTTGATATGATTTATCTTTAATTGCATACATTAAATATATTTTATGCAAGTGAAGTTAAGATGAAAAAGAATACTTCAGAAAAATTAAGCTATATTTATTACATTTATTATAAATAATTAATTTAGCTAATTTTTTAATTCTAATTAAATAAGTCAACAGGTATATGCAAGGCCTAGTGTATATATAATGAATGCTAATCATAACGGTCCATGGATCAATATTCACATGGGCACGGGTTTTTTAATTTGAAGGGATGAAAAAAATGAAATTGCTCTTTTTTCCCTCTCATGGGTGGGTTGTGGGGGAAGTAACTAGTGCCCGCAATATGCTACAAGTTGGTGGGTTGACTAAATACCAACCTGTCCTGTTGAACACGCGAATTATATTGGTTGGTGGTTAACCCATCTGACCCTCTTTTTTATTATTTTTTAAAATAATATATTTTTTAATCTCAATATTTTCCTATAAAGAAAAAGATAATATTATATTTTATTTTTAAGATAAACAATACCTAATACATTTAAAAATAGTATAAATTATTTTATTTTTTATATTATATTTAAAATTATTACAAAATATTAATACGTATATTTTTTGAAAAATTTAAAAAGATGTCACTATTAAAAATTTCTTCGTAAGAAAAAAATCAATTCCATTTTTTAAATACCTATGTAGTTTTATCCTAAAAATTAGACATGAAATAGATAAAAATGAATTTTAATTTTTTTAAATAATTGTTCGACAAATTAACGAGCTAACGTGTCAAAGAGGGCATTTCAGCAGTCTGGTGGAGGGGCTGGCTGAAAACCCAAACCCATATGCTGACCCGTATTCCATGCCAAAATAAATGTTTTTGGACTTGTTTGATAACCAATTCTAAAATTTATATTTGATTTTAAAATCTAGGTTTCACCTCAAAATTGAGGTTTTGTTTAAATAAATTTTTTTTCCTAAAAGCTATTTTGGTTACAAAACTTCAGTTTGAAACCTAAATTTTCTCTTTCCTACTTTTTCCTCTTTCCTCTTTCCTATTTTTTTCTTTCTTTCTCTTTCCTACTTTTCTCTTTCCTATCCACTTTTTTGTCTCAAAATCCGTAAAAGCTAATAACTTCCCTAACATAAATCACTTTTCAAAACATAGGTTTTACCTCAGAATCTGTAAAAACTATTTTCTAAAATCTATTCTCCAAAACTTAAATTTTACTTTAAAATTTATAAAAACTATTTTTAACTTCACATTCAAATAATCCCTGTACTACAAAAACCATCTTTGGCTGCTTCATCTTATTTGAGACTTTCTAGAATTCCAGGTTGTAAAGGATCCATCAACATCAAAGGCTGGCGATAAGATCGACCGAATTTCCTCCATTTGAAATGAATAGCGTCAAATCATCATTCTCACTGTAGCTTATGGACCGGCAAATTTGAGCCAAATCTTTCTCAAATCCCTCTCATGTTTGGATAATAAGTTGGGACAAAAATCTTCTTCGATTCCCAAACACACAAGTATCCCTCACGTTTTTCGTTACTTCGCTCCGATTTGCTGACTTTTCCTCTACGAGCATGGGCATGTTTTGTTGAATCAAAAAGGGGAAAAAATCTTACCGATATCATTATCAACATCTTATCTTTGCAATCCAAGTGCAATATGAGTCTCTCTGTTTCACTCTTCACTCTTCAGTATCCTCTCATCTCGTAACCTGTTCACTGATAGAGATGGAAGCATCGAAGACCACAATAGCAATCATCGTTCCGGTAGCGATTCTTGTTCTGTTATGGACATGGAAGGCGGTGAACTGGCTATGGCTGAGGCCGAAGAAGCTGGAGAGGCTTCTCAGAAAGCAAGGTCTTCAAGGAAATCCATATACGTTTCTCAAAGGGGATTCAACCAAAATGCTCAACATGCGCATGCAAGCCAGATCCAAACCCATGAATCTTTCGCACGATATCATCCCTCGTGCTTCCCCCTTCATTAAACACGTTGTCGATAAATACGGTAAGCTTTTTTAATTGCTTATGCTTCTCCCACTCCTCTCAATCATATCTTTTTGCCGTAGTTTTTTGTTCGAAACAGTTAAGTGTTTGGTTCTGTATCCTCTGCGGCTACTTGATTTCTTATGAGCAATTATCTTCTTGCTTCCTTCTGTTCTGGAACTTCCTTGTTTAGATACTCTTACGTTTGTTCCCTTATTTGCTTCATTTCTTTTTATAATTATATTACTTGTTTATTGCTTCTTTAAGAAGGGATGACACAGATGATATGATGCAGGAAAGAACTCTTTCATGTGGATTGGACTAATACCAAGTATAATTATTGCTGATCCATTGCTGATCAAAGATGTAATGAACAAGTCCTATGACTTCACAAAGCCTGATGTGAATCCACTCGTCAAGTTACTAGCCACTGGCCTTGCCAACTATGATGGTGAGAAGTGGGCTAAGCACAGAAGGATTATCAATCCTGCATTCAATGTAGAAAAATTGAAGGTTATCACCTTACTTTCCCTTTTAGTGGCTGAAGCTTTTTGTAATATCAACTTGGGAGTTTTCTTTACTTTTTATTCTTCTTTACAAGTATACGCAAGAATAAGCATCATGCTGCTGCACTGGAAGTTCGTTTGCTTAGTTTGAGGTTGAACATTTTTTTTATCTTCCCATCACACTATTCTTCCACAGATCATGGTGCCGACATTCTATGGGAGCTTCAATGATATGGTTTCCAAGTGGGAGAAAATGTTGTCCTCCTCAAATGGCCCATGCGAAGTCGATGTATGGCCTTTCCTTCAGAATGCAACTTGTGATGTTATATCTCGGACATCTTTTGGAAGTAGCTATGAAGAAGGAAAAAGAATATTTGAACTTCTAAAGGAGCAAGCAGAACTTCTAATCAAAGTTTTCTTCAAAGTTTTTATTCCAGGATATAGGTAAGAATTGACCAGTAGATATTATATATACATTTCCATTCTGACTTAAATAGGACCGAGTAATTAAACAACAAATTATCAAATAATATAATTGGAACATGTGTTATCTCACTTACAGATTATATTCATAAAGTTCTAGCTGTTAGTCAGAAAGCCATCCAATATAACCTGTTCACCGAAGAATCAACTCAGACTAGTTGTTCCTTCCTGTTACCAAAATTACTTGGGAGTGCTATTTAATTTGTAGGTTTCTACCTACTGGTGAGAAGAAGAGGATGGCAAAAAATGACAGGGATATAAGAGCTTCACTTAAGGATATAATCAACAAAAGAGAGAAAGCAATGGAGGCAGGGGAAGCCCCTAAGGATGATTTATTGGGCATACTTTTGGAGTCAAATCACAAGGAAATGAAAGAACATGGAAATAGAAAGGATGATGGTATGACTCTTCAAGATGTGATGGAGGAATGCAAGCTTTTCTACTTTGCAGGGCAAGAGACTACATCTGTTCTACTTGTTTGGACTATGGTGTTGCTTAGTAGGTACCCTGATTGGCAAAAGCGTGCAAGAGAGGAAGTCTTGCATGTATTTGGCAACCAAAAACCAGAGTTCGATGGGCTAAGTCACCTTAAGATTGTAAGTTCTTGTATCAGTCCCTTTATAATAAATATTCCATTTGGCTCTGAATATAGGAATTAAACAATAAAATTATTTTGATCCCAAAATATAAGACCTTAATCCACTTTACCTCTTAAATGCATTTTTTTTTCTCAGAGCATCCTTATGAATTGCACATAATGAGGGGGTTTCCGTGAAAGGGTGGTTAGAATGCACATGATTGAAAAAATGATTTTAAGAAAACAAATATGTATTAGCTACAAATAACTAAACTAATTTATTTAAAATCCGCAAATTAAATCTCTAACTCTTCAATTAAGATAAAAGATAATAATAAAGTATGAGTTTCTATTTATTTTTTCAAAGTGAATTACATGGTGTTTATTAGAATCATTCAAGGTTAATTACATGGTGTTTTGTTTTACCAAGAAAAAAGAACATCATGTCACACTGTAAACAATATTTGCATGATATTCCCTGTTCTAAAATATAAGGACTCGTTAGTTATATTTAGGATGGGGGAGTATAATTTAATTACAAAAATCTGATAGTAATTTGTTTTGCTACAGGTGACCATGATTTTGTACGAGGTTTTGAGGCTTTACCCACCAGCACTTGCGCTTACTAGAACAGTTCCTAGGGATATGAAACTTGGACACCTGACAATACCGACGGGAGTGCATCTTACCCTACCTGTAGGTTTGATTCACCATGATTGTGAATTGTGGGGTGATGATGCACAGGAATTCAAGCCAGAGAGATTTTCAGAAGGAGTTATGAAGGCAACGAAAGGGCAAGTCTCATTCTTTCCCTTTGGATGGGGTCCAAGAATATGCATTGGCCAAAACTTTGCCATGCTGGAAGCAAAGTTGGCTGTGTCTATGATTCTACAACGTTTCTGGTTTGAGCTTTCCCCTACATATGCCCATGCTCCAGCCAATGAGCTTACTCTTAAGCCCCAGTTTGGTGCTCAGGTCATTTTACATAAGCTATGACTGTGTTTAGCTGCTGGAAAGCATATATGTATAGACAGATATAAAACGATGTGTGTGTGTGTGTGTAGTATTTCCTCAATTCCTTGTGCAAGACATCGCTTAAATGTTGTACTAATGGAAAATACATGTGAAGCACGTATAGTATTTTCGTAGGCAAGGACTCATTAGAGTTTGTATTATGTGCACACAGTTTACACAGCTGAATTGACTTGCATGATTAATGTCTGATTGAACCCAACCCATTTATTTCTTATAAATTATAATGACGGAAAGGACATCAACAATGGCTAGCTAGTTTCACATATCATATGACTGGTTTATTTTGTTGGCGGTTTAAATTGTTCATAGCGTGGAGTTATTTGAGATGTTGGCTTTATTCGGTAGCAAGTTTTCTCCTTCACAGGGGAACCGATTAGTGATTGCTGAGTTAAAAACGTTAAATATAGTCCATGCCTCTGCATTTAAAAAAAAAAAAAAAAAATTCTTGTATGCAGCAAATGCTCTACATTTTCACCATAGGAAACAGCGCAGAAGGTCACAAATTCCTAAAACAATTCCGCAAGTCATGTAAACTAAAGTGATAACCATATGCATTTGGAAGTCCTAAGCGTCGCATACACGAGGTGACACAAACCAATCGAAGAGCTTAAGCAAGGCATGAATTTAACCAAACAACATTATAGGTCCCGCTTGGTACTTTGCAATTGATTTTGATGGAGATATGGAAATGATAATGAAAATGAGGTTTAAAAATGTGCTTGGCATGTATATGGAATTGATATATTATTTTTATTAAATATTTATATTTATCATGTGAAATTACTAACATACCTTCACCCAAAGAAACCCATAGCACTTCTCATTTTCAGAATTAAACTTCCCAAAAATGCACTCTAATCTTTTATCACCGGCATCAGAATCAAAGCAAATGGTTGGGGAATCTGCTATCGTTGGGGAGCTGTCTCTGGTTGTGCTATCGCGGGGGTGCCGTCGTGGGTTGTATTGCCGATGAGGTGTGCCTGTCGTAGGTGTGTGCTCATGGGTTTTGCTTGCCGTCGCAGGTTGTGCCGTCATGGGTTGTGCTGTCAATGGGGTGTGCTCATCTTCATGGGGTGTGTGCTCATAGGTTTTGCTCACCATCATGGGTTGTGCCGTTGCTGATTGTGCTCTTGATGGGATTGCGCTTTCGATGGGATGTGATGCCGTGGGTGGGCTGTGACGCCATGGGTGGGCTATGAAGCCATCACTGGGGCGCCTTATGGGAGGGCAAAATGAAAATTCCGTGGAATTTGTTAGATTTCCATGGGTTAGCCTATGAAAATAAATTCCAATCATTTTGGCTAAATTGGCTTTCACATGGGCATTTCTATGCACCAAACATGCATGGATATGGAAATCAATTCCATTTCCATATCCAAGCACCCCAATTCTGTTAAACCAAACGTGCAATTGAAATGGCTATAGAAATGGAGATGGAGATAGAGGTGGATATGGAGATGGAGATGAGTTCTACAAGTACGTTTAGTATTTTATGGAAATGGAATCTAATTTTTATATAAAAGATTAAAATACCCTTTTATATTTAAAAATAAAAAAAATCTGCTAGCTTCATTTCGCCTTCATCTTCGTCTTCATTGCTGGAGGTCGCCGTTCCTGTGCTCGTCAAAGGTCGCCAGAGGTCGTGTTCCTATCCTCTTCTTCGTCTTCATTCCAAGTTCATCGAATGTTGTTGGAGTTCGCCGTTCCTGTACTCGCCTTCGTCTTCGTCTTCATTCCAGCTTCATTGAGGGTTGTCGTTCTTGTCCCCTTCTTCATCTCCGTCTTCATTCTAGCTTCATGGAAGGTCACCAAAGGTCGCCGTTCCTATCCTCGCCTTTGCGGTGATGGGTATATCGAATGGTCGAAGATGAAGATGTAGTGAATGGCCGAAGACGAAGCTGTTGTAAATGGTCGAAGACGAAGCCGTCGCAACATCATGCTTGCTAACGTCTCAGAGGTGCTCGTTGACGTCTCGAATGGGTCAATCATCGTGGTCGGAGGTGTTCGCTGGTGCCGTCATGCTAGCTGGCGTCGCTGGCAAAAATGGAATTATGGAGATGGAATTACAAATATGAGATTCTAAGATGAAAATTGCAAATATGAGGTTTTTATGATGGAATTGAGCTCCATTTCCATGTGCCCAATTCCATCGTACCAAACAAGGTATTCGTCTTTTTGTCTGACGGGTTGATCCCCATCAACAGGCATCAAGGGCGCTGTGGCAGGAGCCAAGAGGGATTTGAAATAAACTTCACTCCTTTTCTCTTCAGTTTTCAACCCCGTAAGAAGTTGACAACTTCCTCTCTCCTTGGCACTCATTAGTGCCTTGGCTTCTCCAGCGAACAGTGAAGGCGAGACAATGTGTCCGTTTGGTAACGTGGTGGAGAAATACTTATGGGTACTTTCACACAGGCAAATATGTGGAGGAGATTGTCTCGTTTTACGGAAAAACACTATTGAACGTGGTTATAAGTGCTTATGGTAATTTGCCAAACGAAACAAGTGATGGACTAGGAAGAATCAATAAGAATGAGGAGATCGTCGCCAGCAGGAATGAAGTTCAGAGCAAAACGAAGAGAAGCTCCGGCGCGCCACGAAAACTCCATCATGCAAACTGTGGTCCGGTTTGGTTTTTTCTTTTTTTACCTTGATCTATTTCATATAAGGACCAAAATAAAAAATTAGTAAAAATGCCAGGAATGAAGTCAAAACTCATTAGTAATATAAAAATAAAATGAGTTTTAGTTTTAATTCTTGTACTTTTTAATAAATTTTACTTTTTGGGCAATATATTTTAATGGTATTAACTCATGTTTGAGCTCTTATCAGATTAAAGGATAAAAAATCACAATTTAAAACTAAATGAATTAATATCAGAATTCGATCTAGTTGTATATTAACCCTGTTTCAAATTATGCATAGCAATATTTGCTTATGAAATCAATTTGCAGGTTTATACTCTGTAAGAACCTAAGGAGGATTAAGGAGATTGATAGAATGGTGGAAGAATTAGTGAAGGGGATTACAAAAGAAGAAGGAGAAAGGCATGAAGGAAGGTGAAGCACCAAAGAAGGACCACTTAGGGATGCTTTTAGAAACCAATTAATTAAAAAGAAGAATGATTAAAGCAACAACACCTAAAGTTAATTAAAAACTTTTATACATATCAAAATAAACCTCTCCTACATATTTATTAATATGCCCGTTTGGTAAAGCTTATCAACCCTTAAAAGCACAGTTCAACAGTGTTTTTTCGTAAAACGAGACAATCTCCTCCATATATTTACTTCGGCTTACGTAAAAGTACTTCTCCACCGTGTAGTATAAAGTCTTACAAGTCCTTGAAGATAAAAAACCAAACTTCAATACTTAAGTTGCCTTAAGATTGTAAGTACGTGCATGTGTGCGCATATGATCCATGTTTATTTATTTACTTAAAGACATAATATTAAAAATTAGTATAATTTATGCGTTTAAAAAATTACTCGGTTAAATGTTTTTTAATACTATTTTGAAAAATTAGTATTGCTCTCTTAACACCACTAGATTACAATTTGATTGTAAATTATGTTTAATAATTAATCACCTCTCAATTGGGAGAATTTAGAAATCTTCAATTTGATTTATTATTATTATTATTAAAAAATCACCCACTGTATATAGGGCCAATGCAAGCTAAAGTTGCACTCAAATTTAACTGGGCCCCAAGGCCCTCGGTATCAAATGTAAGGCCCAATATTTCTGGGCTTAGCAGTTCAATACATATGAAGTGAGGTCTATATTGAAACAAAAAAGTGAGGTCTGAGTCCTAAACAACGTTGGGTCTGATAGGAGACGTCATTCTTTATAATATGATAAATTAATATTTAAATATTTATTTATTGATGTGTACAGATTTAGTACATGATAATATTTCGAATAAGACAGCCTTCATTATAAGGATATCAATGCCTAAAAAAACTGAGGAACTTCGTGATGATATTATTTTTAATAAATTAATATCGATATATCCTGAATTTGGTTGAAATGTTTTTATTCTCTCATTTAAGAATACGCTAGTGTTTTCTCTTTTACAAAATTTTCCATCATAATTTAAATTTTTTTATCAAAATATTTTCCATCAACGTACACATTTTGAATTTGTCTCCAATTTTATGTTAGGAGGGTTTGTTTAAACCCATCACTTTTATTCTCACCCTGCCCTCCTATCCTTACTACATTAACTAATTTTATATATGTGTTCAATTAATTTTAATCTATTTCTTTAATTGGTAGGAATTGAATAAAAATGACTTATACGTTAAAATAGGCAGTTTTGTTACATCTTTTTTCTAGTCCAATGCTCAAAAGTTCATGTGTGTGTGTGTAAACATTTAAAACTGATTACGCTGCATGCCAATTTTTAGGTAGGTGGAGGCAATGCTATATCAAAAATTATTATACTCTCTTCAATTTAAAGACCTTATATTATATTTTTAACTAATTTACACATATCCTAATAAAATTAGTTGCAGTTAGTTTTTTTTCCATTTAAATTTATCTCAAAATAATTTTATCACTTCAACAACTATATTATTAAATGGTTTTTGACTAATGGGTCTAAGTTTTCCTTCTATTAAGGAAGTCACTTTATATATATATATATATATGGTGTATAATACAATAAATGCTACATTTTTAAGTTTAACGATGTAAAGTATGAAATTTTATATTTTGGAAAAATTACCCAGAGGTCACAAGCAGAAGAATTAACCACAAAATGGTCCTAAAGATTCATAAAATTACCATAAGGTCTCAGGAGTACTTCTTATGTTGTTAATGAAGGCCAGTAAGGTTGATAATGACAACCTCAGCAGTTACTCTTGAGATCTTATAGTAATTTTATAAATCTCTGGGACCATTTTGTTGTTAATTCTGTTACTTGGGACCTCTGTGTAATTTTTCCTATTTATTTTTATTTTTAAATTTTAGAAATAATTAAACTCCACTAAATATGTATAGCCTGACTTGGATGGATTGCGTAATAGAATGGAACATTAAACAAAAGCAGCAGAGTCAGCATGGATCAGAATTGCAGTTATGGATTGAACATAAAGATATTTATGTGGGAAATGAATAAGAATGAACACAAATAAAAATAGAAATGCGGCGACAGCACGTATGTGTGTATAGATATATATATTGACATTTTTGCTCCAAAAAACTGATATTGCCCTACAGTTATAGCTTCTTTTCCCAACCAACCCGATATCCGACTTTTTGGGCCGACTAATCCGGAGGCGGGGAACAGTTCTGGGTTATTTAGACTTCAGCCCCTCCCAAAGGTCCTACGGAGGATCGAACTCTATTCGCCCTACCAAGTTCACCTCCAATCGTTATTGAGCCAGGATGACTTTGATTACAGTTATAGCTTTTCAATAATGGAAAAGTGAGCCAATTTTTGAATTAATACCATAGCTTTTATATTTCTCATAGGATCCCACTTGGATGCAAAGTTACTCATATTGGCAAATTTGTAGCTTCACGGAACCAAAATGTTCAATTATTTTTGAAGGTCTCTCATATGCGTCTTAATTAACATGAATTTAAGAGGAAAATGAACACTACCAGAAAATGCCATTTAGTGACAGATAATGGCTATTTTCCGTCGTTAAAACGATTGTTGTTAATATTTTCCGTCGTTAAATAAAAATTTTCTTATGGAAAATAGCCATTTAACAATGAATTTTTCATCGTTAAATGACATTTTTGTGGTAGTGGAATACAAAATTAAAGTGGGGAAAATAGTATACTTTTGAATTTTTATTCGGTATATCTTCATCTTTTATACATATGTTTACATTATTGTACATTACTTGCAAAATTTTTCCTTCTAATTTTCCCTCGTAAAAATTTCCTGCTTTCATCATTCACATGTACAGATTTGGTATATGCTATTCTTAACCCCCATTTATTTATCTAATGATGTTGAACTAAGATATTGTTAATTAATGTGAGTTTGCGTTAAGCTCTATTATTTTAATTATTTAACTCAACCTTTGTTGTTGATGTTTTTAATTGTGTGACACACATAAACAAATTCGGAAATTAAAAAGATCATCTGCCTCTAACTTCTAATACAAGAGATAGATAACTAATTTAGATATATTTAAAAAATTAATAAAGTTGGTTATTTGTAATAAATTTGTGTTAATTTTTTTAAAAAATACTCTCTTTTATCATGTACACTAATTTTTTAAAAAATTAAACTAATTTTGCATGATTACATTTAAATGGAAACCTTTTAATATGTACTAGCTATCAATATAGATGCTTTGAAGAAAAATATATTGGAGTTTTATATATTAAGCACTAAACCCAACCACAAATATTCTGCATGTTTGGGAAGAACTTCTTTCCAACAGTGTACACAAATTAAGACAAAATCATTTCGACATTTATAAAATCCATCTTGAAATCTGTAAATTCTTCTCGGAATTTGTAAATCGCTTTCTCTCCAAGATTCCTAGACACACACATTGGTCATCCATTAAAGATGGGTGGTAGTATTAGGAGTGAACTACTAAACTAGATAACAAGAATTTAATTCATATATATAACTAAAATTTTTGGGGAAACAAGTGAAAATTTTTAAGATAAAGTCATTCTATATTTTACCAATCGCATCACCTTATAATGCAAGCAGATCACACACTAATAATGGAAGCTCATCGTGCGCGCCCACACACACACACTCAGAGATTAACCTTTCCCTGAGACTCCAATAAGTCAATATAAGTATACTAGTCTATGCACATCAGTCTCATACAAACACAAGAAGAGAGAAGAAATGGAGAGAGCTGAGAGAGTGAGAGGAATGTTGGAAGCAACAACCTTAATAGCGTCAACAATGGCAGCGATATTAATGGTGAGGTGGGTATGGAAGATGATGACGTGGCTGTGGCTGAACCCTAAGAGGCTCGAGAGGGTTCTCAGAAGCCAAGGTCTTCAATCCAATCCTTACAAGTTCTGGGTCGGTGACTTGAAGCAAATAGTGAAGATGCATGAACAAACCAGATCCATGCCCATGAAGTCTATCTCTCATGACCTCTTCCCTCATCTCTTCTCCTTTGTCCTCCACATGCTCCATAAATATGGTCTCTCCTCCTCCTTCGCCTCTCTCCTTCATCTCCCTCCTTCATCTCCCTTCTTCTTCTTCTTCTTCTTCTTCTTCTTCTTCTTCTTCTTCTTCTGATGCACTTGTTCTCTGTCTCTAATTTGACCACTATATATATGTATGTACTTATGTATGTATGTATTTATATATCACTGTGAGTGACAGTTAACGTAGGTATATATGCAGGTAAGAATTCATTCTTGTGGTATGGACCGACACCTATGTTGATCATAACGGACACAGAATTGATAAAGGAGGTGTTAAACAAGCCTTATGACTATACGAAACGTCAATTGAATCCTCTAACCAAGTATGTCGCACCAGGCATCGTAAAACATGACGGCGACAAGTGGGCTAAACACAGAAAGATCATCACTTCAGCCTTCAATTTGGATAAACTCAAGGTAACTGGTATTGAATGATGAAGCAACTTTTTTAATTAACTACACTTCATCACTTTAATTAGAGAGGTCGGCAAGCTAAGAGACTTGTGGTTGTTAGGTAACAGTTGGTACATTAATAGTGGTGGCCTGCTGCAAGTTAGCATACCCATTGAAAGATTCAAGGGAATTGAAAAAGTTAAATGTATTAATTTAAAGTATTTGAATTAAATTGTCCGACTTATAAATTGATATATATTTTAATGATATATATACATATTATATTGAATAATTTATTTAATTTTTTAATCTTCTAAAATTAATCAATTATATCTTATATTAAATATTTAAGATATTATTCTTTGTCACTTCTTTTTTTATTAAAAACAAACACATTCCGTGACAACTTGTGACTATGTATAGAAATTAGCTTAATTAATGTAAGCAGGATGTTGACCACTTCAAGTTGGAAATGAAATTGTTGAACTTGGAAATGAAATTGTTGAACTTTATTCAACCGGTCAATTATTGAGAAGGAGAATATCTCTACACAATGAAACTATTAATTCACCTAATCAATGTATCAAGTGTTCATTAATTCATGTCAAATACAAACGTAAGAGCTTGATTCAGGAGGAAGGCACAATGAAACTATTAATGCATGCTCCTAAATCTACTTTTGATCTTTAATATAAGAGATAATTAATTTTTATTAAGGAGATTAATTTTATATTTATTATTTTTCTTTAAACTAATTTGTTTAATTTATAATTGATATATAATCTAATTACATATATAAATAAATAATTTTAAGTAATGTATTTAATTTACTTAATCTTTCAACCAAAAATAGCTAATAGTTTTTGGCAGTCTTCTTTAATTAAATGTTCACACCGACAATTTTGACCTCCACTTTCTTTAATTTGCCCCCACTCAGACTATGACGCAAACCTTTTTCCGAAGTTGCAATGACACGATACGAGAATGGGAAAAGACATTGTCGTCATCGTCAAATGGAACCTATGAAATAGATATTTGGCCTTTGCTCATGAACATGACCCAGGATGTTATATCTCGAGCTGCCTTTGGAAGTAGCTTTGAAGAAGGCCAACAAATCTTCCATCTCCTAACACAACAATCTGAACTCGTCATGCAT
>JANTPZ010091752.1:0-17893 GCA_025593235.1 Vachellia pachyceras
AATGAGGTGAGAGATCCTCTGGCTATGGCAGGAGATATCTCTGCTATGTACACTGGAGCAATCATGACCCCAAAACCTATGCCCACTCCAGCTAAGAGTCTTCCTATCATCAGAACTTTAAAGGATGGAGCAAAAGCCATAACAGCACCACCTGTTTGAAAGACGGCTGCTGCTAAGGCAATCGTCCATTTTCTTCCAATGGCATCAGATGTTTTTCCACCCAGTAGACTGCCCAATAGGGATACTATACTCAAAATTCCAACAAGCACTTCTTGTTGAACCTCTGTTATCTTAAGATCCTCCTGGATAAATAAAATTGCTCCACTCATTACACCAACATCTGCAGGAAAACAATAAAAGATTATCAAAAGAAAAGAATATGAAGTAAAAGATGGTGCTGGGTCAGCTGTAAATATTGCATGAAGAAAAGGGAAAATCATATCCAAGGACCTTCACGATAAATTGTTTAAGTTAAAAGATAGTAAAAAGTGTAATTATGTTGAAGGAATTTAATACCAGATTTTAAGAAACTTTCTAGTAATTACTCTGAAAATTTAATCCTAACTTTCCTAGAACCTTCTGTAAAATCTAATAATAACTACTTTAATCCTTGAAAAATCATCAGAGTTTTTAGGTCCATTAATTTAATCATTTGAAGTTTGAACATACTGGTTCTTAGATGCAATTTTCCCTAAATAAAGAGATGTTTGGTAAATCATCATTATGACCCTATTATCTCGGGTGTCAGCAGTCTCCAAACAAGGTGCCAGAGGATGTCCCTATTTTTAGCCGTATCTCATCATTTGAACATCTCCATTGTCAACCTAAATACGAACAACTTCACCACAATAATATCTCATCATTTGGAATGCAAGATATCAAACACTTCAGGTTATTGTAGACTATATATCCAAATGCCACAGGTAGAAAACTACATTCTACTCCAAATTCAACTGTTTAAGTAGACCTAATTTCTACAAGACAGTTAAATTAGATGTTTTTTTTTTTGCCAGGAAGACAGTTAAATTAGATTAATTAAAGTATTGAACATTTGAACTAATCATACACAGTATGTTTATAGGCAAAGAAAATGAGCGCAATTGCAATTTGAGAAGTTCTTATCCATCCTCAGGTTCTTAAAAGGATCCACTAGAAGAATTTTAACACGTGGGAGTATTATGCACATTTGGTTGAGACTTGCTTTTCCTGATCTGTCAAGCTTCTTGTGCAAAATATCTCATAAGAAATAATAAAAAAGTTAATAATATTAAAAACATTTCGCATCTTATTTTTTCTAATAAAAAAGAAATTCCATTACACCCTTTATTCCCAGCAAATCTTAGTTTAGAAGCAGCCACGAAATTCTCGGCCATTACGATCCAAATTACCAAAAACATCCCCAAACCTATGAGCCGTAGAATCCTCCAAGGGAATCGGATCCCGTAAAATAATACCATTAGTCCCAGCTATTCATGTTTCAATGGGAGATTGAAGACAGAATGATGAACATTCCCAGAATGATTAAGAAATTTCAGCAAAAGGAGAATAAACAAACAACGAACATTCACAACAACGGTTTCACCAATTGAATCAGACTGAATCGGAACTAGGAAATCAGATCGAGTCAAGGTAATGAAATAGAATTACCTACCATATCCGAGAAGCACAGAATTCAGAGAAGCAAAGACGGCACAAACAATAACATATTTCTTGGTATTCGCCCTTCTGCTCAACGAGGCTTCATCTTCTTCTTCGTCGTCTGCAATAACAGAATCCATCCTCCGATACTTATTCTGAGACCCCAATGAGATCTCAGACAGCCCATTCTCCGTCACATTCCCATTTTCTTGAACACCTACAAGCCCCATTTTTCAGTCTCTCCCTCACCCGCCACAATGTGAAAAATACTTAATTTAGTAAATCAATAATACAAAAAAAAATGAGTAGCTTATATTTTATCTCTCTCCTCCTATCGTTTATTTCCCTCTTGCGAGGAGGAAAGGCTTCACGTTTGTCTCTGTTGAAGCTTCTTCTTCCCCAAACACCGTAATGCGGATGGGGGATTTCGATCTAGAGAGAGAGAGATAGAGTGAGAGAGACGAAATGTCAAGAGGATGGAGGAAGAAAAGGGATTACAAGATGTCAAGTGGGGTCCAGTGTTAATTTTTTTTTTGTTGGTGCTGCAATCGTCTTTAGCAATTTGTTCAATTTTTTTTTTCTTCCCATACAAAGCAACTCATGTCTCGGCAGCACAATGAAGGAAAACTCATCCCCGAGCCCTCATATTCCATTTCTGCGGTTCGTGCTTTTAAGGAGAATCACAAATCGTTATCTGCCACGCCACTGTACGGATACACGGAAGCGAGGTTCAAGTCTGCATGATACGGCCTTACTGGGATGCTAGTTTCTTTTGCGCGGGACCAATGTCGGAGTCAAATTCCAATATTGACCGCATGATACGGCTCAGAGAATGGGTTGTAAAGTCGATGTACCACCGTCGGCAAGGGGTTTTCGGGTATTTTGCATTCTACGATATTGCTTTCTTTCTTGGACCTTTTTTCCCCATGTTGAAATACAGGATCCGAAAACTATATTTATGTGTATAGAATTATAACTAGTGTTAATTCTTCATGTTTCCGGTAAATAAAATTTACAAAAATTTTTTTTGCAGATTTTTCAATTTCTTTTAAAGATACCGAATGTATTTAATCAACTAAGAAGGCATGCAAACAAATCTAATCGACTTGTGAACTTTCCTAGCTAAAGTGTTTGCCATGTTAGAATTTTCAACTGGGGAGTGATTAGCGGCTAAATACAGAGCAAGATTTTTCCAGAGTTGAAAAACGAGTCAATGAGTACCAATTTCTATAATTGAAATATCTATAGATTTGTAATATTTTTTAGGGTTTATCGTATTTTCAACATACTAAAATATTATTTCAGGTGCATATAATAATATTCTAAACTATATTTTAAGTGTGTATAGCACCATAATTTTTTTGTATATTGATACTTGATACATAAAAAAAAATACTTTAAGGTATTAAATACATAAAAAAAATTTGAACGCCTATTAAAAATATATTAAGGTCATATATGTATCACAAAAAAATTGAACGCCTGTTAATTTATGTATATTATTTCAGGTGCATATAATAATATTCTAAACTATATTTTAAGTGTGTATAGCACCATAATTTTTTTGTATATTGATATTTGATACATAAAAAAAAATACTTTAAGGTATTAAATACATAAAAAATTTGAACGCCTATTAAAAATATATTAAGGTCATATATGTATCACAAAAAAATTGAACGCCTGTTAATTTATGTATATGTATAATGCATCATGCATGTATATTATACATGCTTGAATAGGTTCATTTCATTCATTCAACTGTGTTCCATGTTAGAGACATAATTTTTCTCATTTGGGAAAATCCACCGTTTTTGGATTTTGATATGCGATGTTCACATTGTTTAGTTGTGTACTGAATATGATTACTTCCTATAAAAGAATATATATATATATATGCTTTAGCAGAAATAAAACACCGACTTCTTTTAATTTCTTGGATATTGATAACATTATATTTCATATTAAGAGATTATTTTTTGGATTATGGAAATCCGCTAGTGAATTTTTTCCTCATTTGTGAATTGTTTTTCCTGATTGTATATATAATTAAAACTCATGACAGAATCTTGGTCGTGTGTGTGTGTATAAAATCTTCGTTCTTAAGCACTAAGGGTTGTGTTTATTTCTAAATATGCTGTTGAAAATGTAAATTTTAAGAATAGATAATTACTTAATTAAATTAAAATATTGATTTTAAAAAAGAAAAAAATCATAAAATCATTAGATTTTGTTTATAAATAATTATGTGCATTTGTTAAAATCAACAGAAACGTAAACCATGGCAACATCACAGAAGCATTTGGCTTTCTTTGTGTCTTTGCTACATTTTTTTTTAACTTCTCATAGCTTTTTTACCATACACCACAAGGTATACCTTCTGGTCCCAATCCAATTGGAAATAAGTCTCCACCTACTCTGTCATTTGTTAAGCCAGCTTCAATTTCTAATGGATGGGGATAATTGAGCCGCTAGTTCCTCATTCTGTGAATGGGGTTTCAGCTTCTGATAATCACAACTCTTTAAAATATGAGATTAGTAGGAAGGTCCCATCAGGCTCAGGGATAATCAAGCCTCCAGTCCATCCTTACGTGAATCAAACTTCGAATTCTGATAGTTATAGCTCTTTGAATTATGAGAATAACAGAAAAGTTCCATCAGGATCAAAGATAATTGAGCCTCCAGTTCCTCATTCTGTGAAGGGAGCTTTTATTTCCGATAGTTATAACTCTTTGAAATATGAGATTAACAAGAAGGTCATCAGGTTCAGGGATAAAAGGGAATTTGAAGACTGCCATGTGTGAAATAAAAGGGAATGTCATACTTCAAATCGTAGATTTGATCTCAGCAAATGATGCATTTACAATTATATTTACTTTCGTTATCACTTCAATTTCGAATAAATTTATTTTCCAACAAGAGTTTAATACACATCATTGTTCTTGGAGGACATGTAGTTTTTTCATTTATTTATATTCACCTTTCACAAGAAAAAATAAGTAGAGAAAGATAAATCAACATTAATTGCTACTATAAAATTGAATTTAAAAATTGAATGAGCGTGGTTAAATGCTTTTAATCAATTTTTCTTACAATTTATCTTAAATCTTCTGTTTATTAAAATTTTATAACTTCACTTTTATAAATTTTTCAAATCCAACTCGTCAAATTTTTTTTCCACACTCCCCTTTCACATCCCTTATTTCAAACAACTCGTTAAATCGATTGTTAATTAGGGCTTAAAGGATTGGCATTTGACGAGTTTAGCTTCTATGATGTTCGACCTTGTAGGTTTTAGATCGCGATCCCACGAGGGTGAGCTAACTCAAAATACCTATCCTTAATTTGGATTGCAAGCTGTAACTTGCATGCGTGAAGCCGGAAGACGTATCCATGAATTTCCCTCTTGAAATGATAAAACACACTGTGTGCTTGTTTAGGAATTTCATTCCCCAACGGTGTACATAAGTCGAGATAAAACTATCTTGAAATCCGTAAAAACTATCTCGAAATCTATAAAAACCATCTTGAAATCCGTAAACTACTTTTTCTCAATGGGGTTTTCAAACACATACCGTAAGGGTCAATAAAATTTTTTATCCTTCAAGTTTACTCATATTTTGGTTTTTGTCTCACAAGTTTAAAATTAGTGTTTTTAGTCTATCAAGTTTCATTTTATTTAAAAATATTGATCTCTATAATCTAATAACAATCTAGACCATTCTACCCCTTAAGGATCAAAACAACTTATTTTAACTTGAGTGATGAATACAAAAAAGGACAAACTTAAGAGATCAAATATTATATTGAACCAATTATAAATTACAAGTTAATATATTTTTAAAGTGCTCTCTTGTAAAAAAACATAATTTTAAAATATTGAGTAGCATAATATAGATAAATTATTATATAAAGTATAAATCAAACTATTTTTCTAGATGAATAAATTCTTACCTAATTTTTACCAAAAATATCATTACCTGAGATTGAACAAACTAAACCATTATTTAAATTTTAATTCTTCAAAAATAACAATACAAACTAAATATTTATAGCATTACTAACAATACCATCATCAACAACAATTTTTATAGAGTTAATACAATCTTTAGTTCTTTAAATTGTTCTTCAAATTTCATTTTATTTAAAATATTAATATTTGTCATTTAACAAAAATTTGCACCATTTTATCTCATGGCAACTAAAATCACTTATTTTAAATACGAGGGATCAAAACTTAAATAAGGGAAAACTTGATGGATAAAAGATTATATTAACCCAATTTTTTAAAACAAAACAAAAAGGGCCTAAACATGATGACCCTCAGACTTGTCGATATGATAACTATCATGTTTTGGAGGCGGGCGTGTACACACACATATCGAAAATTTATTTTAAAATCACAAATAAAGAATTTATTTAAGGAATGATCATATTAATCAAAATATTTATCAAGAGATCTCATTGAAAACATGAGGTGTTGTCAACACAGCGCATGCTGTTGTCAATATATAGGACTTCATGTTGCCAATGGATCTCTTGATAAATATTTTGATCAACGTGAACATTCCTTAAATAAGTTCCTTATTTGGGACCTCAGACTAAATTTCCCTGTATATATCTATATACAACTCAATACAATATTCAACATTTTTTTGCTCTTTATCCTAAAAAATTGATTTATACTGTCGTTATTAATCTTAAATATAAAAGGAGTAGAAAATTTTCTGTCTTCTCCTGAAGTAGTTATTTTATTGGAGGCAAAAAAATAGTTAATTTATTAATAAATAAAATTTTCTTCTACGTACAAATATCTTATCATTGGAGGTAATTATATTCAAAGAATTGTTAGGTATTAAATGTTAACATCTCTCCCTACAAGCATTCGGCTCGTTAAGATGGACTGGACCTTTCAAATTCAATTACCCGTATAAATAAATAAGCAAACTATCAGGCCGAAAAAGCGAACTATCAAGCCCAGCCCACCAATTGAACGTTGCTACCAGAATTTAAATAACGGGCCTATATAAGCGCCACTAGGCTCCAATATTGATTAGGCTAGCCCAATTTAATAAATGGGCTAAAAATCAAAATGGGTTTCAAAAAGCCCGAGCTTATTATCATCACGCTTGCCCATTTCTTCTGGATATAGACCGATACAGGAGTTCCCGTCGCGCGATCTTTTCCTCTATCCTAACATCCCCGACTACGTTTTTCGATTCAAGCATCACTGAGGAAACCATACTCGCTACTCCTCTTCTTCTCGTTTCGCGCGAGGGGACCAGACCCCAACGATGGCAGCCGAGACGCTCCCGTACGAAAACGGCGTCGTTGCCAACGGAGATCTGAGCGCCACTTCCAATCCCGCCGCCGCCGCCAAGAAGTCGCGGGAGAGCGAGCGCCGTCGTCGCCGTCGGAAGCAGAAGAAGAACAACAAAGCCTCGCAGGAGCCGGAGTCTAATGCCGCTGAAGATGGTGAGGCGGCAGATACTGCCGATGACGGTGCAAAGGAAAATCTGGATCCACAACAGGTTTTTTTCCGTTTTATCTCTGTTATGGCTGTTAAATGCTTTGGTGGGCTTGATCAGCTGTACGGAGTCGGGGGTTTTGTAATCCATAGTTATTTACTGCTTGCGATAACCGAAAGTGCGGAAACTAGACAGATTGATCATGGATAGTTGGTATTTGTTTTTGATGAAAACTATCGTGATCAAGTTAGGGTTACGTACTCGAAGGGAGCTGCTCATTGTGGGAGAGAGGCGCGTGGTCTTAGTTGCTATATTCAGTGAACAGAGTTTGCCTTTGTTTAGAAGCGCGAGAACTTGAGATGTTCATTAGCATTAGAGTTAGAAGTTAGTTGAAGAGTGAAATTCTAGCGATGGTTATTGAGAAATTGCAGGAAGAGAAATGGGATGAAATGGAGCTGCGGTTTTGGGGTGATTTTAATTTGATGGGCAGGGTCTAACTTTTCGTTCATTTTAGGACTGCTTTGAGATGGTTTTTTTTACCGACTTACTCGGGTTTGTGGAGCAGTTAGGTTTCACGTTTTTACTATATTCAGACCAAGAGAAATAGGTCAAAGTCAGGACTGCAGACGCTATTGAGTGTGTTGAAAAATTAAAGTTGGATGTCAATAATCGTCGGTGACTAGTTAGAGTGTTTGACTCTTTGAAAGTTTTGAATTCTGGTATATCTTTTGAAAGTGAGATGTTTATACTAATGCTATTGTAAGCCAAATATATGAAATATGGATATGTCATCGGTTAAGTTCATACTGTTAGCTGGATTTTGTTTAAAATTGGCCTTTTTTTTTTTTTGAAAATCTGTTATGGATGATTGAATGTTATTGAAGGTGCATTCATTATGTATTTCAAATTTCAGTTTCCAACCCTAGGCTATTCTTAGAGTTCTTCCATTGAGCTTTAGTCACAAGTGTCTCGTTGCTTAGGGAATTATCTTGGCATTCAGATAAGATTTGCAATTGTTATGCTGCAGAAAATGTTGATGCCATCAACCCTGTTTACACTTTTTTATTAATATTCCCATTAATTCTATGTAGGTTCTTGAAAACGTTGAAGTTGAGTATGTTCCTGAGAAGGCAGAGCTAGATGAAGCTTTAGATGAAGAATTTAGAAAAATCTTCGAGAAGTTTAGTTTCACTGATGCTACTGGCACTGAGGTAATGAATCTTTCTCTCCTGTTGATTTCTCATTTTGTACACTTTGTGTATTACTTCTTTAATATTGTGCTTCTATACAATCAGGATAATGATACGAAGGACGAGTTAGCAGAAAATGCTGCCACTACTAAGAAGGCTGATTCTGATTCTGAAGAGGAAGAAAATGATAATGAGCAGAAAGAGAAAGGCATCTCAAACAAGAAGAAAAAGGTCTATCTGTTTGTACTTTGTAGTGATGTTTTCCTTTTCTTTTTTGGTATTTCAACTTATATTTTATCCTTCTGTTGCCCTATTTTAATTTATTGTGCTAAATGGTTTGTGGTGTGTTCAGCTTCAACGACGGATGAAGATTGCTGAATTAAAACAAATTTGTTCCCGGCCTGACGTTGTTGAGGTTGGAATGGGAATTTTAAAAGTTTGATCTCCTTGTGTTGCCATTTACTTTTATTTTGGTATCATGGCTATTTTGTGAATATAAAGTTTCTGTTTCAATTTTAAGGTATGGGATGCTACTGCAGCGGATCCAAAGTTGCTGGTGTTCTTAAAATCATATCGAAATACTGTTCCTGTACCAAGGCATTGGTGTCAGAAGAGGAAGTTTTTGCAGGTTAATATGCAATTCTCTGTTTACTATTGTGTTAAAGATGGAAACATGTCTGATGGGTGTGGTCAACATGTGGGATCTGGGGATTGGGCTGTGGAAGATACCGTCGATAAGGTTTCTCTTATATGTATATATGTGATGCTTGCAGGGGAGCTGCTGTGACAATCACCAAGCCTGGACTTGTAGGTGTTTGGCCATGGGCATCCTTGAATCATTTCTCTAATAATACCTTGTAGTTTGCATGGGGATACTGGATATGGACCTATATATGATGTTATATGTGGGGTTTATTATGTTATGAATTTCTTGCATAATACTGTTGGCCGTTTGTACATGACTAAGATGCTAATAGTTCTGCTTTGAATTTTCAGATACCTTTCCCTTGTGATTAATGCTGGGGCTGAATTTCTGTTGTCTTCAATGATTTATAGCCTTTTTGTTTCCTGATGTTATGTTATAAGAAAATTACTTGTATCTCATCTGAGAGCTTGGTTATTGTCCTTTTCAGGGAAAACGAGGTATTGAGAAACAACCCTTTCAGCTTCCTGATTTTATTGCTGCCACAGGAATTGAGAAAATTAGACAGGTAACACAATCACATGGATTCACATCATTTCTTTAAATAAACACCACCATCCTCAGGGGCCAAGAAAAGAAAGAAATCAGAATATAAGTTGTTTTGATTCAGATGCATAATTCATTTGTGAATTCATCATAGAAGCTGCTTTGAGTATTGTCTGGGGGCCTGTTTGTCTCAGCTTTTTTAATGAAAAAAATCAGCCCCAAATTAGCTTTGAGCCTTTGATGGTTACTGGAAAGGTTGACGTAATTGTTGTTAGAAGTTTTGATGGGGTTTGCAGATTAATGATCTTTCAGCTTGTTTGTGATTATTTCTCGTCTTTTCTTGATGATTTAGATGGACATAAGCCCATGTTATAAGAATGGTAGAATTTTCTTTATGTTATTAAATGGGTGGTGCTGCTCCGTTCTGTCTGTAATTTTTGGGCCCATCATTAAAGCTATGGGTATGCTTGGTAGGCTTAAGATCAAGGTGAGGAAAGGTACAAGGAGATGGAAAGTGATGAAGTATTGTATGGTATATTGAAGACGGAAAGATAGATTGATCACAATGTTACTCTTTACACACCCTGATCATTCTGGTCTTTTTTCATTGGAAATTTACTCTTTGGAATGGAAAGATTTGATAAACGCTTATAATGTCCCAAATGACTATTTTTTGTACGAAAAACCTACTTTGAAACGTTTTTGTAGAGCCCATGAACAAAAAAAATTGGCTTAAGATTTTGAATTGTAATTTTCATGCTTAAAGTTATTAGTCTCTGGACCTTTCTGAATAATTTTTGAAGTTTCTTCAACATGAAGTCCTCAGTTGTAATTGTCCCGTTCATTTTATATTAATTTCTTGAGTATCTTCAATATGAAGTCATAAGTACCTACAACATGAGGTCCTCAGCTGCAAATTTCCCGTTTATTTTTAATTATTATTATTATTAATATTAATTATGAGCAGAAATTGATTGCCCCACCCCCTTTCTGCTCACCTTTTGTTTCCATTCCTGTACTACTTCCAGTTTCCACTCTAACAAACATTAAAGTGAAAAAAATTTTCCCATTCATTTCTGTGTCATACCAAATGTGTCTAAGGAGTTTATTCCATTCTCATTTATGCTCTCTTTTCCGTGCCCTTAAGAATCTTTCTACACTGCCAAAAATAACTTATGTGGGTTTGCTAATGGTCAATCAATATTATAGCCCTTTCTGGTATATGGTTTTTACTCACCTTTTCCATTATTTAGATTTAGACGATCATATTCAGATTTATCTGCAACTGCTATAATAGAGCCTTCGTGTTATGTGATCCTCTTACAAACTATGTGGGCTGACTGTATCTTCATCTGTTCTGGCATGCAATGAATCCTTATATTATATGCATCTTTCTTAGATGTTTGCCTAAATTGCCGTATTACTGTAGTAGTCACTTGCCTGTCATGTTATCCTACTTCCTCTCGTGCAGGCCTACATTGAGAAAGAGGACAGTAAGAAGTTGAAGCAAAAGCAAAGGGAGCGTATGCAACCAAAAATGGGGAAAATGGACATCGACTATCAGGTTTCTTTGATAATTTCCACTCTGTTTTGTGCTGTTGCCTTGCGTGGTTTTCAGTTGTGTGCCACTCCAAACTATTTTCTTATAACAATTCTCTTGGCTGCTACTTGTTAGGTTCTTCATGATGCATTCTTTAAATATCAGACAAAGCCGAAGCTGACAAGCCTAGGGGACCTGTACCATGAGGGGAAAGAATTTGAGGTATAATATTTTCCAATTGGTGTATAATGAGCGAAGTCTTTGACTTGTACTTCAAATATGCTTTTGACTTGCTTTCTTTTTGCTGAAGGCTTCGTTCATGACTGAGTAATATTAGTACAAGTCATTTCAATTGAGGTTACAACCTATTTAAGAACTAAAACTACTGGGATCAAAAGAATAATTTAGCAAGACATTTATCTGTTAGCGTCATTTAAGAACTAATTACAAATGTTTAAACTACTGGGATTAAAGGAATAATTTAGCAAAACATGTATCTATTAACGTCAGTAGCTTATCTTCCCCCTTTTCTTGTCCTTTGTCTCAGGAAGGCTTAATGTTTGTTCAATAGATTGCTGATGAAAGGGTGGGTAGTCGGCACCTTTTTGGTTCTTGTTTGATATGTTGACATTGAAGTTTTGTTCTGTGTACAGGTTAAGTTGAGGGAGATGAAACCTGGCCTTTTGTCCCATGATCTGAAGGAGGCTCTTGGTATGCCTGAGGGTGCTCCACCTCCATGGCTTATTAATATGCAGGTAATGTATTAGAGAATGTCGTATGTAGTTTGTTCGTTGTATTGTTTTATTCGTGACTCCTTGACTGTATTTTGTCTTCAGAGATATGGTCCTCCACCTTCATACCCTCATCTTAAGATCCCTGGGTTAAATGCTCCTATTCCTCCTGGAGCTAGTTTTGGCTATCATCCTGGTGGATGGGGCAAGCCTCCTGTTGATGAAGTAAGTGTTTAATGTAAAACATTCCCTATACCATTTGGTTGATTTATTAATGTGTTGCTGGATTTTTTTTAAAAAATTTCCTACCTTTTGTTTACACATTATATTGTATCTTTTACAGTATGGGCGTCCTCTCTATGGAGATGTATTCGGTGTTCATCAACAAGAACAACCTAACTATGAGGTGAGTTATCATGTTAGTTGTATTGTGTAATCTAGAAGGGATTTTGTTTTTTAATATCAAATGCACGGATTGCAAATTTTTTAAATAGACGCACAATAAATGAGGAATGTAATTTGCATACAATAATTATGGTATATGCATATATAATATTGATTCCTGCCTTTAGTATAAGGTAGTGCTAGAGTAGATAGTTGAGTTTAATTTAGACCGATCTTTTGTCTCCAGCCTACTCAGTTATAAGCTTTTACTCAGTCAAATATGCTGCATTTTATTGTGGTGTTGCTAATTATTTTACTTGCCTATGACATCAATTCAGGAGGAACCAGTTGATAAGAGCAAACACTGGGGTGACTTGGAGGAGGAGGAGGAAGAGGAGGAGGAGGAGGAGGAAGAGGAGGAGGAGGAACAAGAAATGGAGGAGGAAGAACTTCAGGATGGTATTCAATCTGTTGATAGTCTCTCAAGGTATTGTTGTTTTACCATTTTCATTTGAAGGTTGTGAAGGTTCATTAATAAGGGCAGTAAGCAATTTACCTAGCTTATACTTTTCAGAGGTTGAAAAAGTTGGAGATGGGTCGTTAGACAGTGTAGTATATAATATTGTACTGTGATTGTTAACTTATTTGTTTATTACCCTTTATTTTTTCTCCTCAGTACTCCCACTGGAGTGGAGACACCTGATGTTATTGACCTTCGTAAGCAACAGCGGAAGGAACCTGATAGGCCTCTTTATGAAGTGAGTCTTCCTGCGCTGACACTCTATCAACTTCTGCCTTTTTTAAAAAAAGGCAAAAAATAAAAAACTTCTGCCTGTTTGTTCAACAGTTGTGTCAACTAACCTTTTATTACTTTCTAGGTACTTGAAGAGAAGGAAGAAAGAATTGCTCCAGGAACTTTGCTTGGAACCACGCACACGTATGCAATAGTTGCACCATTTTGTAAATGTTTCTGTGCTTGTTAATCTGTACAATTGTTTGACTTGACCAAGTTCTAATGCTTCTCTCTCCACAGGTATGTGGTCAATACTGGCGCCCAGGATAAGTCAGCTGCTAAAAGGGTAAGGAGGTTTTTAACTTCCTTTTTCTTTGGTCGGGGGAAAGGTGGGGGAGGCAGGTTATTTTACTATCACGTTTTTAAGGCCAACATTTTATGGTCATATTGGCTTTTACATTACATAATGATAGGCTAGCCCTCCTTTATGCAAGTCCATTAGTTATGCTTCGTAGTGCATACTATATATAAATACATATAGATTATCATCTTGTCTGAATTATGGTTTCTGCCTCTGTCACTCTCAGGTTGATTTGCTTAGGGGTCAGAAGACAGATAAGGTGGATGTTACTTTGCAGCCAGAGGAGTTGGAAGCCATGGAAAATGTTTTGCCCGCGAAGTATGGAATGCTTTCTTTCAACTTTCAAGTGCTCATTAATTGTTAATGTACGAGTGATGTTAAACTTAAGATGACATTTTTTGATATGACCGCTGCTGAAACTAATGCAGGTATGAGGAAGCAAGGGAGGAAGAGAAGTTACGGAGTCAGCGCGAAGATTTTAGTGATATGGTCGCAGAGGTATGCTGCACTTAACTTTGATTGGACTAAAGAGATTTCTCTCCAGTTGTGTTTTTCTTATAAAAAAAACATGAATGAATCTTGATTTATGTTGAATTGTGTGGGGTCACGTGGTGCAGAATGCAAAGAAGAGGAAGAGAAAGATGCAAGAGAAGGAGGGGAAGTCGAAGAAGAAAGACTTCAAATTTTAGGCGTCTGCCATTCGTTCACATCAGGCGTCTGTATGAATGTTACTTTCTTGTTGGCCCTTTAATTTGTCTATCAAATATAATTTTACTCCAAGCAATAGCCTATGTATTTGGACCAGAGATCGCGTGCGTACGGTGCTGTGTTGGCGAGACAAGTAGGTGGTAGGTGGGCAGAATTAGAGTTACTTACCAGTGTGATGTGGGTGATGGGGAAGCCCTGGTGTGTTAGTAACCATATGTTTACTTTGTGTTATTCCCTCATGTTGGGCTCAAGCAGTTACTGGAACTAATAATATATAATCCCTTCTAATCCATATATTGCCATTCCCATAGCTCATATCGGCTTTGTTTCTTTGTTCTTTGCTGCAACCCCATTAGAAACAAATTACTCCCCCAATCTTAAATATCTTAAATATGAGAGCCGGTTAATTAATTCATACATATCAAGTAGATTATATAAATTGATTATTCATAGAAAGACTGTTAATTTTCTTAGAGCACTCATTTTTTGATCAGTCATGTTGCAATATTTTTGGAATAAAATTAGTACACAAAAAAGAGGTATGTAATTTTTTTTTTTAATGTTGAGACAAAATGATATTGATAAATGTATAAAAAAAAAATATGATATTGATAAAGGCAGGAACATTAGAAGGTACCAGTTATGAGAAAGGGAAATTAACAACGTTATAGAATAGAGGGAGGGATCAGTATGTAATTTATGGGCATGTGAATCAACAGAAAATCGGATAAAATCTTAATTCTGCAGGAGATTAATCCAATTTTGTGTTCTTAAAATAATCTGAAAAAACCGGTCAGTGCGACACTGTAATTACAATGAAGAGCGATGTGAACGGTCGAAGTCATTTTCCATGCAAAAATAATATTCCAAAGACAAAAACAAAAAAGAACGAACCCTAATTTTGTATTGACAAACAACAAAACCAGTTGCCCCAAATGTGATAAGAGATTAGATCCCACAAAATTATTCCGCAGCAGCCTGCCTCCACCACCTTCATTCTCTTCTTTATTCACTTCTAAATCCTTCTCTCCAAACACACACTTAATTTCACCTCTCTACGGGTAATGCCCCTGTAAGCCATATAACTAATTTACAGTAACTAAGAAAATTAGTTATTTTGAAAAAAATGCATGATGGCCTTCTTAAAATATCATCTCTCTCTCTCTCTCTCTCTCTCTCTGGAATTGCCACTGTAATCAATCGGAATAGTTTGAAAGCACCTTACTCAACAACTGTTTGTGTTATTGAAATGATTTTTAACCGTTTAAATTTGAGATCTTAAATTCTCAGATTTCGTGTGAATGAGAAAAAACAGGCTTTTAGGAGAGCTAATCTTAATAAGATCTCACCTATCAGATGAATATCTCCAGCAAAAAAAAAAAAAAATCACCCATTCTTATCCTCAAAATTGCAACCTCCTCACAAGCTCACCAAAAGATGAATTCTAAAATACTAGCGTAACCATAACATCCAGCTAGAAAATTCTTTTACAAACATAAATTAATAATAATATCAATAATTCAACCTTACATCCTTTTCCCCCCATGTTTGAATAAATAAAATGGCTAAAGTATACTTGCAGTCATTTATGTTTATGTCAGGTTTCATTTTAATCCTTTAAGTCTTAAAAGTGCACTTTCAGTCCCTCAAACTTAATGCCATTAGTTTTTCTTAACGGATATTGCCGACTCATCAAATTTAATTGATGATTGTGCAATAAAATGTTGACAAAGCATACTCACATTTTAATTTTAATTTAATAATATAATAAATTTGATATTTTTAAATTGTGTAAAATAAAAAAGATTTAAAATAACAGTGTTAAGTTTGAAAAGTTAGCAGTTTCCGCTAAGAGAGATTGACGATGTTAAATTTAAGGGACTGAAATTACGTTTTTTAAACATAAAGGACTAAAGTGAAACCTGTAATAAACATAAAGGGCTAAAAGTATACTTTAGCCAAATAAAAATGATAATAGTAATAATAAGAGTGGATGAGTCATAGACCCAGCTAGGATCATGAACACTATATATATAGCAGAAAATTATGAAAACAAAACATAGCATGGACGCTACGTTTGATTGGAAAACTCAAATGGTTGTCCCCATAGGGAATAAAATTTGATTATTCCCTCTATCATTTGTCATCAACCCAAGTGGGAATAATCAACAGTTCCATATAAATTATCATTACATTTAATTATATTATATATATATATTTATATATTAGTTGCTACTATCCAATGAAGAAGCATTCACTTCATAAGAAGTGAGATTTGGTCGTATATAAATAAATGGATGAAACCTAAAAAAGAGAAGAGAAAATGTAAAATAAAGAGTTGTAATCTATGTTCCAACGTGGAAGCATCTGAATGGACCTGTGATATGGTGACACGTGTAAGCGTGCATGCCTGACCAATTATGCCACCTTCACATTAATTATTCACTAATTGATTGATTGATTATTAAGCTTAATTAAACCATGTGGTTCATGGCTCCACCGCCAATTAACAGCAGAAAATACATATTTAGCAGTATTTGAAGAGAAAAATGATTTATTATTATTATTATTATTTAAAAGCTCTAATAATTTGTATTATGTCATTTATAAGATATTATGAATGTGATAATATGAGATCTTAGAGTGACGGATGGAGGAAGATACAACAACCCACTTGCAGCACTTCCCAAAAAAAAATGAGAGCAGAAGAGATAGGGGCTTCAATATGAGTCTCTATTCATATAAAAATATGTTTGCTTTAATAGAAAATTACATTATTGTTACTTAGTTGTAGCTTAAATAAATAATCCAAAACTTGGTTTTTGAGTTAGGGTCTCTTTTTAAAATCGTCAAATTTAAAATCATAACATATTATGATTTATCATTTATTCAATTAGAATGATATGAAAGGAATGTGAGATGATATCCTAAAATAGAATAGACTAAGATATCCTATTTAGTTTTTTGTAATTACACGTAATATTACGTTCGATCCTTAATATAAGAATCAATTGATTTTTTTGAGGTGATTGAAAAAGCTAAATAAATCACTTAATTATAAATTATATTATGACATTTTTGTATATCATTATACTATATCAGTTTATAAGTTAAACAAATTAATTTAGAGAAAAATGATAAATAATAGGTTAAATATATTCTTTAATCTTTCAAAAAAGCTAATCAACTCTTATACTAATAATAAGGATCGGAGGTAGCATAATGTATCCAACCCAAAAGTATTTTGTAATTCATCTAATATCCTAGCATACTGTTTTCAAATATATCTAACATTTTAAAATATTTTGTGGTTCATCCGCCATCATAAAATATCTTTATATTATTATTCAACATCCTAAAATAATTTAAAATCATGGTGTCGGTCCCGTTGAGTATACCTGAAAAACGATGAATGAACTAAGGAAAATTACCCAGCGAGGTATTAAGCAACAGAATTAACCACAAAATTGTCCTAAAGATTCATAAAATTACCATAAGGTCCCAGGAGTAGCTGCTGAGGTTGTCATTAACAACATTATCAGCCTTCATTAACAACCTCAGCAGCTACTCCTGGGACCTTATGATAATTTTATGAATCTTTAGAATTATTTTGTGGTTAATTATGTTGCTTAGGACATTGCTGGGTAATTTTCCCAATGAACTACAGAAAGAAAGTAGAGAGAGAGAGAGTAATGTACCGCAGTTCAATGGACTTGAGTGCCTTCTTAGTTGGAGTTAATAGACTCTTGGAGTTACTTAAAGAGCTAAAATTAAATTAAATAATAAATAAATATATTAAAACAGAGAGAGAGAGTTTTCAAATTTGTGCGACAAACATTCTTTGTTTTGTCCTTTTTCGAAGATGTAAGAATCGACCACACGAGACACTTTACCTAACCAACCGACCAACATTCATTTTCCATGCACATCCCTTTTTCCCCAGTGGAATAA
>JANTPZ010091753.1:0-14643 GCA_025593235.1 Vachellia pachyceras
AAATCAAGTCATGCATCATTCAAAAGAATTTTCATAATAACTTAGATTAGAGTTAGATGGTCTTGCTACCTTTAGCTCTTAATTCTCCCTTAACTTGGATGCTCTCTTGATCACTTTGGAAATACTTCCTTTCACCAAAATTTTTCGTACACAATTGACAACATTATGGCCATCAAACACAAGCCATTTCCAAGATAAAGATCAATGTAAACCTCCCTTAATCATCCCCTTGAACTTTATAAGCATAAGATTTTAAACTTGGCTTTAATGTTTTCTAATGCTTCCCTAAACTTGTGGTCACTTTTACCCTACACAAAAAACTCATTTTAAACCCATTGGAAGCATCAAAATCATCAAAAGAACATTCCTTCCCCAATTTCCAGACTTGGTCGAGACATACTCAAAACTACCATCAACATGATTTTTTCCATTTTCTAACACTTATACTATCATATTCTTGATCTTCAACTCATATTCATGGATGGTATAGCTTAATTTTAACTCTCCCATATCAAGTAAAAATTTGGGCAGCATCTCCCCTTAAAATTTCATCATCCCAAATTTTACAAAATTCAAAAAAAGATCCAACAACAACAAGATATATACCAAAACACTCCTTACAACAGAAGAGACTTTTGCAACCAACTAAAAGCTCTAAATCCCTCTCTTTCTCACTTTTGCTCTCAAGAACCCTAAGTATCAAACTTGAGAAAGAGAGACCAAATCAAAATTTCAATCCATGGAAGTAGTAGAAGAGCTCACAAGGAAGAGAATCATGTATAGTTTCAAGTGCTTCCATCTCTTACCTTTGATTTTTCTCAAGTTTTTCTCCTCCTTCTCCAAGAGAAAATGGCATCTTCTCTCTTCTCTTTTGCAGCTGGAATGAGTCAGCCAAATGGGGTGCAAATGGAGGGAAGAAGGCTTTTTATAAAATGTTCCATAAAAGATGAAGGGCTAAGATGAATCCTTGCTAATTAAGTTTAATTTAAGGGTGAAGATTTAGCCACATATAACCCACATGCTTTCCTCTTATTGGCTCATTAAAAGTGGTCATGATTGCTGTAACTAAGGGGTTAAAAATCTGGTTTGGATAACCAAACTAGATCCCTTTCGGTTACTTTTACCAACTACACTTTTTATCGGTAAACATAACCTTATTATGGTAAATCTTTTTCTACTTTTCTAGAGATGTTTTCTTCCTCATTTAATCTCCATATTCTCCTCTTAAATATGATAAATTTACTACCCCCAAAATACCCCTTGATCTCATCAAAAATTTACAAGGTTATTTTATCCTGTCCAAATCCCCTGAAAACGTGCAATCGGAGGGCAAAATACTTTTAGGGCTTTAAAAATTTCTACATTTTTCACTGATACTCTAGCCCTTTTTCTTTTCCCAAAATGCCCACTAGATTGTCCAAAATTAATTTTTGAAATAAATTATATTTCAAGATTTTCGGGACTTTTTCCCGATTTTTGGGAAAATCGCCTTAATTGTATACTGGGCAATATTTTATTAAATACTATAAAATTCACTGAATTTTTCCATACTCTGGTCTCTGATCTTTGTGAACTCCTGGTACCTTAAATAATTATTTTTCCCCTTTACGCCTTTCAAAATCATATAGGCAGAAATCCAGTCCGAATCTGGAAAATCATGATAAACGATTGTGATCAGTAAGCCGGGCTCTGTCTATTGGGCATCTGTAAATTTTTTGTTAACAGTTGACTTTTGACTTTGACTTTTTCAAATGACCAAAATGCCCTTCCTTTTTCTCTTATTTACCATTTTGCCCTTACTTTCTCTATTTTTCCAAAATTCTCATTTTACCCTTACTTTTAACACTTAAAGACCTTTATATCCTTGGTCTTTTTGTCAAATAACATATGGGTCCTTCCCAGAAGGTCACCCATCCTCACATTACTCTAGGACGAGCACGCTTAACTTTGGAGTTCCTACGGAATTCCATCCACTAGGCCAGATCTGACTTTGCGACTTCCGGCCCATAACCTTTTTTTCTTTAAGCACTATCTATCTCTAACTTCAAATTCACTTCATAATTATCAGATTTGAATTTATTTCAGTTAGCAGTAAAATCATGGATATTACAAAACGAGCTGAGTTGGAACCAGCATGAGTGTCACTTAGGATGGCTCGATTTTGACTCATGGTAGATAAGGACATAATTATGAATCATATAAAGATTAGGGACTGAGTTACAGATGATTCATCTTAAGTGGTCTTGACTTGAGCTTTGTTACAATAGTACATGTTGAAGATGAAATTATTTTTCAAACTAAGCATTCAATCTATGTTTTTTTATGTAAAATGAGTTGAGTTGGAACTAGCATGAGTGCCACATAAGATGACTTAATTATGACTCATGGAAGATAATGACATAATTAAAATAATATAAATATTAGAGACTAAGTTATAGACGAGTAAAAAATTTAGGTACTGAGTTATGCCGAGTTAAACTACATGGACTAAGTTATATATGAGTCAAAATTTTAATCACCAAATGATTAATTAATTTCCCTAAAATATATGTTTCTTAAATTTATCTTCAAGTTCCAAGGTTTTACTTTCATCTATTCAATGTTAGTTAAATCATGACAATGACATATTTATTTTGACCAAAACAATCTTCCTTGATATTAATATTACTCCACATTCTTTGTCAAGACAAAATCGAAATGGAGAGAACCTTGAGCATGAAACTTGTTGGTAAGAATGGCCAACCGCTTATGGCTGATGACAACTAAACCATAAAGAAAGTGAAGATAAGGGATAAGGAATATGAAAGGAGGGATATCGACATGCACGAGCATGGAAGCCCAAAGGTTTCACTTATTGATGGAGATGAGGTACATCAACCATTGCTAGAGGATGCCACTCAAGATGCCATGTAGGTTGGAGAGCTTCATGTAGATGAGGCATTGCATGACACAAACACAATAACTATCCCTACCATTGGGAAGAATATTGTGCTATCGCCTGTTGCCACTAAACTGTCATTTAAAGATAAGCTATTGGGCAATGATACAATAAAGCCTATTGGCCCCAACGTTTCAAAAGAAGATTTGAACATTAAGCAGGGTGATGTAATAATAAATATGGAATGAATCGTCCCTTCCATTACTTTCTCTCAAAGGATTAAGGAGCTTATGGTGCAATGCATGCAGTACACAGTTGTCATTAAGCTCTTAGGTCACTTCGTTAAGCTCTTAGGTCACTTCTTTGTCTGACTCATTAATCTCATTCCTTCCCTGAATCTTTGTATTGTTAGTAATGTTGGGTATCTTGTTTTGAGTTTGCTATTGTTTAAACAACCCAGATGGATGTGTTTTGAGCTTGCTATTGTTTAAATATATGTTGGAAAACTTTGTAAGCTATGGGGGATGGATATGTTTTTGAGCTATTGGCTGGATGTTTAGTATTGGTTGTGGCAATAAGGAAATTGATTTTGACAAGCTCACTAGGCAAAGATGGAAACCAAGGCTGCTGATCTCTACATATATTTTGTTGTACATCGTGGACTTGCTGAATATATTTTATTGTACATTATGGACTTGCCATGGATGGTGACAATGTAATATATCAATTGAGAGTGTAATATTTTGGGAAGGTATTCCGTAATATAAACTTGCTAAATGAGTGCTTGGCAAATTCAATGTTCATCTCCAACATACATTCGGATATGGTGAAGATTAGCATCTCATTCGAATGAAAATTAAGGCCCATTTGAATGAATGCTTGGCCAATTCAATGTTAATCTTCAAGATGCATTCAGTTATGGTGAAGATGTACATCTCATTCGAATGAGCCTTAAGGCTCATTCGAATGAATGTCTCGCAAATTAATGTTAATCTCCAAGATGCATTCGGATATGGTGAAGATGAACATCTCATTCAAATGAGCCTTAAGGCTCATTTGAATGATTGCCTGGAATGTTCAATGTTCATCTCCAAGATACATTCGGATATGGTGAAGATGAGTATCTCATTTGAACGAGCCTTAGGCTCATTTGAATGGGTACCTGGAATGTTCAATGTTCATCTCCAAATTTTAATTTTCATTAATGAATACTTATATTTATAAAAAAATATTTTACATTTGTCATTAAGGGCAATATAGTCATTTGATACATTTTTCCTACACACTTTCCTACAAATTTAACCCTACCAAACAAAAAATTTTCTCATTAAGCTATTTTCCTTTTCAGTGCCAACCAAACAATACTGATTGAGCGTTATTTGTACTACATTTGTACTTGGCTTTCTAGAGTTTTTAATTTAATTTTAGCCCTTCATGACCCTTCTTGTGCTTAATTTGAGATTTAGAGTTGTTGATCTTGATTAATGTGATTTTTGGGTGCATCTGCTATGAATAATAATATAATTGTACTTAATTTCTATCATGAGCAAGTGATACTTCAAATATTTGCTATTTCATTTCAGGAACTCTGAACAAGATCATGAGAAAGAAGCTCTAGGAAAGTTCGCTGCAGCCAAAATTTGATTAGGCGAGCAAGAACTCTCGGGAGAGGTTTGCCGCAGTGAAACCTCAAGTTTGTCGTGGTGAATATCATGCAGCAACAATGAATCAGGCTTCAAATGGAAACAAAAGCCGACCCACCTTCTTGCATCCGACCTTGGATGATTAATACACACCAAATAGGGTATGTTTCGAAAAGGAGACAGAGGAAGGAGGAAGAGATCACACCCATTCACATTTTTTCTCATTCTCTCTACTCATACAACCCTAATCTTATTCCATCTCACCCCTAATCCTTCCATACATCTCCAATCATCCATCCGGAGGCTGATTCCACTTCACATGAGTAGCTCAGCTTCTCCCTTCCTCTTGGAGATGAAGTTGGCCTGAGTTTGATGTTCCGAAAGGGGAGTATTAGTTTTCAATCTGTATTTATGTTATGGATTACATAGTTGTTGAGTTAGGACTTGTAATTTGTGCATAGATACTTGGTCTTGGTCGAGCCAAACTTGGATTATTTGTGTATTGAACTTGCTTTGTGTTTGACATGGTAGAGTGAAGTCCTATTCAATGGAATCTTTGTTGCTCTCTTTTATCTTCTTAGTTGTGCTTGATTTCATAGGCAATATTGTGATGAGTTGAATTTTGCACCTTGCGACTTCCATACACACACTAAGTATTTTTAAAGGGTTTCATGGAATGGAGTTCATTACATGGAATTTCTGACCCAGTGAGTTGTTGGGGTTTTTATTATGAAACTTAGTGCGAAAACTACTATTTTCCCTAATATTTTGTGAACTATGATAGCCTAATTCATTTTCAAGAGGAAATCCATCATCCAACACTTTTTACATTTCAACTCTGCTTTCACTATTTTACTCAATCCCAAAAATACCAAAAAGAAATTTCAATTTGTTATTAGCTTTGGGTATATAGTAATTTTGAATCAACAACGGTTTTCATTTACAAAGCGAACTTAAACACAAGCTAGTAAATAGTGGTACATAAATAGCTCCGTAGAGAACAACTTTGGGGTTGCACCCTATAGTGCAATCCTTGGAAATCACAAATCTTTTTGATCCATTTCCATTGCATTACGACGACAAAGTTTTATCACGTATACCAACTGGGTAGGATCAAGCATACCCTAAAACATTTTCCATTCCATTCCATTCCAATGGATTCCTCCATCCAAATGGGGCGTTAGAATTTGCCAACTAAGCGAATTGTAAAACTTTGGTCTGAGTTATTGTTCACGAGTCACTATTCACTTGGTAAGTTCAGATTTTTAGCCAATTTTGAGAAATCATAACTTATTCTATAAAAATCGAAATCAAGTGGTTCAAGTCTCTAAATAAATCTTATGAAGTTCTATATAGAGGGCAAATATCTTTATGACCAAATTATTGACCAATTAATACAGTTTTACACGTGAAGAAACATTGTTCATTTAGTCATTTTTCCATTTTCCAGCTTTTTCCTTCAACTTTGGAAAATCATAACTTTTTATCTACACATCCAAATTTAGTAAAATTTACCTCATTTTAAAGCTTGGAATGTGCATTATTTAATCGGAAAAGTTCATACCATTTGAACTTTATTTACTATTTTTATTGTTACCTCTACTTTGCTCTTTGTTAAGGGCTTTGGACCCTTCTAAGGGTTATCTTGTATGATCAATTCTCTTTCTAATATGCATGCTTCCAATTCGTACTTGCAATACAATATTATTGGTCTATTAAACAGCATACACACATCACACCTTATAGTATAATTGTTTACATTCATTTGTTACACAACACAATCCTACATAATGTATAACTTCCCATTGCCTCCTTTGAATCATTTGGTCTTCCTCAAGCATCCTTCATCTTGATCATAATATTACTTGAACGTTGGCCCTAAGGATGTTATTGTTTGGAAGAATGAGATTTCAAGAATCTCATTAGCAAAATTACTACCAATTACATTAACATACATGATTGTCACACACTTTTTAACTAACCATGTATTTTGTCAAAAAGCCATGACATGAAAATTCAAGGTGCACATAGTTATGACATGTCACATTTAAAGACAACTAACGTATATTTAACTTGCAAACATGGCAACATTTAATAAGAACAATCATGAACACTATTAATGAATATGATAGTAATTATTACTACCTCAACTCCTTAGCTTTTTCACTTGAATTGGTGATTTGCTTCTTGCTCTTTGGAACTCCTCTTTCAACTTTAAAGTCCTACACATTATTATAATGCATTTGGTATTAATAATAAGCCATCATCAATGCATTACATAAAACTTCTCTAAGTCTTTCTTGAACTTTAAGGGTCTTAAAACCCTTAACTTTGCTAAAAATTTTTCTAATGCTTCCAAAATTGTTCTCTCACTTATACCCTACAAAATTTTGCCTTATAAACTCAATGGAAGCATCAAAATCACTTTATTTTCTCATGAACCAGGTCTGGATGAAAATATGTAAATTTTCAAATAATGGATTTTTCTACTTTGCTTTCTATACACTTGCATAATCTTGTTTCCAATCTATTTCCTAACCATTATTTATCACAAACTCATTCATCCATGATCAGCCCCAATTCATGCAGCACCTCCCCTTATAGGGTTCCATGCCAAAAATCCATGCACAACTCGAATCAACACAAAACAACCATCAATAGATTCTAGATCATGCATAGAATTGTTTTCTAGCAACTCTTTCATCTAAATCCCTCTCTTTCTCACTTTCTCTCTTCAAAATCAAATAGTTCCAGCAGCCCTAATCCACCGTGAACCATAGAAATACACTTATAGGATTGAAGAGAAGAAGCTAGAGATCATGAATATGAAGGATTTTAAGTGGAAATCACACTTACCTTGAACTTGTATGGAATTTTCTTCACTTTCTCTTCCTCTTCCTTTTGCACGACCTCTTCTCTCTTTTTCTCTATGTTTGGATGACTTAGAGGCTGCAAATGAAATCTTCAAGAAGCCTCTTGAATTCCTTAAAAAATCTACACACTTAAATTACCAAAGGGCCCTTCAACTTTGGTATAATTACAAGATGTGTTGGTTAAATCTTGGCCATTGATTTTAGGCATCTTCTAAGTGGACAAATCTCATGGATAAAGAGTATGATCTTGGCATGTGTCCATATGACTAACCACTTGTGATATCATAGGGCTTATGTCACCCGTGGGGCCCACTTGAAATAATAAAGCAACTTTATCTAACTAAAAATGCTTTTTGGTGATACCTGATCACCTGACTGATTTAGGGTCATTAAAACTTCCCTAAATTCATCTAATAGTCCCATGTTTTTTCTTTCGTCAAATTGCTTTCTGGAATATTTTTATTTAATTTTTAAAGAAAAAACCCAACTCCAGGGCTTCTCCTGGTCTTTTCCTTTCGATCAGGGAAATCGCTTATTCTGGGCAACAATTTTATAAAATATAAAAAATTCCAAGCTATTTTTCTCCACTTTGAGATTAGATGTTTGAGGCCTCCCAGTACTTCAAATAATTATTTTTGACTAATTATTTAATAAAAATTCCAAAAATTAAATAGCATTTGAAATTCTCTCAACAGAAATCTAGGTCAATTTTGTTGATGCCTTGTTTTGATGATAACAATTTTTTTTTTGAAATGTATATGGTAGGATTTGAAATTGTTGGAAATGTTTTGGAACCTTGAAAAATGGTTCTAGTAGTTCAAAACTCGAGTTTGGAGTTCTTTAGAACTTGAGTTTCATGCCTTGATTTCAGAACTTCCAAAGAAAAACTCGAGTTTCCAGCTTCAAGTTTTGACAACTCGAGGTCCAGGTTTACAGAACTCAAGTTTCAAGCATTTGAACCACTGTGAAAGACTTTGCTGTGTCAGAACTCAAGTTCCAGAGTTCCACAACTGATTTACAAAACTTGAATTGCAAACTGGAAGTTTTGACATTAGTGTTTCCATGACTTGAGTTCCATGATTTATAAAACTTGAATTTCGTGCTTTTCTCAAACTTATGTTATAAAACTCAAGTTACAATTCTTCAGAACTCAGGTTCCATAACGGGCTTTCAAAACTTGCACTCTGAACTCGAGTTTCCAAACAAAAGTTCCAAAACTACATTATGAAACTTCCATTATAAACTCGAGTTTCCAACTTAGAGTTTTCTAAACTCGAGTCTTGAATTGAGAAAAATTGAAGTTTCATTACATGATTTTTCAAAATACTCAAAATTCATGAATTAGAACTCGAGTTATATAATTTCTTGAACTCGAGTCCTTCCTTAATCTGACAGCAGCGTCTAACACAGAACTTTAGCTTTTTACCAAATCTTTCCTTATTCATGGCTAAGCTTTTAAAATTCACCTGCTACCATAAATGCATGTATGCTAACCTATGGAACAGGTGTATGCGTGGCTGCTGAAGATCTTTGACAGATGAGATGAAAATCAAATATTCTCAGACTCCGTTGTTGTCAAACGAACGCATTTATTACGGCATTCAAGGCACACACGAACCAGAGACAATGGTTATTCAATCTAAGTAACGAACATTTCACTCTCTCTAACGGTTACATTAAATGAAATCAATGATAAATAGAGGAGCATTGAAGATGAAAATAGACGAAGAACAACGCTGCTATTCATTCTTACTGTCTGTATTTTCCTCTGTCATATTATAAATTCTTAAGTGAGCTTCATTGATTATCAAATCTACTCTTTAGAGAGTTTAAACTTATCACTCAAACTTGTACTCTATGAGAAAACTCAAGGCCAGGGACTTGAGATTGTTGGGTTGTGAGATTGTATAAAAACAGAGAGTGTCGGTCTCGGTTTTCTTACGGTTAGTGAGGGGGAGTGTATCTCCTTGTTGTAAAGGCTTAATAAGCTAGATTTGTTGCTAATTAGTGGATTGCGAATCTCGGAGGTGCTTTGAGGACTGGACGTAGGTCAGAAAGGACTAAACCATGATAAATTGATGTGTCCATTCTTCTTCTGCAGTCTCGGTGAATTCATTTTTAATTTATGTGATTTATAATTTAATTTTTAGATCTGACCAATTCACCCCCTCTTGGTCAAATTTAACTGAAATGGACTTCACACACTGATCAATGACTTTTTCTCTACATTTTGGGCTTCTATGAATTTTCTGATAATTTGGTCAAACTTTGACCAAGTGGACCTTTGACTTTTGTCAAATGACTAAAAGTCCTTACATTTGCCCTTGATCACCATAATGCCCTTACCTTTTCATATTCCATTTTTGTCTTTATTTTTAATACCTTTTGGGTCCTTCCCATATGGTCACCCATCTTGTTATTTATCCAAACCAAGCACGCTTAACTACAAGCTCTAATGAAATTCAGTATATTAGGGCTAGGTTGACCATGATCTTTCTTATCCATTACCTTCCTCTCTTTCTGTACTACATATCTCCGGACCCTAACTCAACCCATAACTACCAGTTTGACCTTTATTTCAAAGTATAGTAAAACACGGATATCACACAAAGCTTCAATGAGTTTGGGCAATATCAATAAGCACCCAAAGCCATCAGACAGGAATCTAGCCAAAGCCCCAGGTCCACTCAAATGTAAAACTTAAGGCCAATAATCCCAAGTTTAAGGAAGCTATGGCCACTCTATCAGAAGAACTCACTAAGGCGTTGGTCGAAACACTAGGAGCTTCTATTCTCTCTAATGATAACGCTCTTTTCACTGAAGCAAGGAGTATGGGTTTGAAGATTATATGGTTTTAGAGCATTTTAAATGGGACCTTTAACCTAGGATATTCTCCATGGATGGCTCCATCTTTATTTGGAATTGCCAAGGAGCTCATCGGCCAGCTTCTACAAAATCCTTAAATCACTGTTAAATGGCTATATGGTGGACATGTCATGTTGGTTAAACCTCAAATCTTCAATATTTAGAGAGACATGGTTTAAGGAAAGTTTCCTATCCCAATTCCCACAGGGTTGAGGCAACGGGGTTTGCTGGAGGAATTTGGATTCTTTTGGGAGACAAAAATCACTTTAAGGTCCTTAAGAATCACAAGCAATTTGTGCATACATCAATAAGCAATCTTGAGGGGGTAATGGAATCTTGTTCACAGCTATCTTTGTTATTCCAATTATGACTCTTCGAGAATGATTGTGGAGACATGTCCTTAATCTCCAAGTTGAGTCTAGCACATCGTGGCTCCTAGTTGGAGACTTCAATGCAACCATTAATACATAGGATAGACAGGTGGCTCAAGATGAATAAGGGCATGCTATAAACACTTTAGGGCTTTCATCCATAACACAAGGTTAATCAATTTGGGCTTTTGTGGCCCAAGATTCACGTGAAAGCGAGGTGGCTTAATGGTAAGGCTAGGCAGAGCACTGGGTACTGGTAATGGATCATGAACTAGCCCAGCAGTGTGGTAATGTATCTACCTAGAGTGGGGAGTAACAATTAGGCTATCTTAATAAAGAGAAGATGGAAAGGACATCATAGAAGCCTTTTTGTTTACCCATCTCCTAGACGCTTCATCCCACATTCAACAACTTGTTAAGAATCGGAACCCAGAGGGCATCCTTGTAGCAAATATTAATCTCTTTTCTATGAAAGCTTGTGATTGGAATAGCATAATCTTTAGTACCCATTCTCCTCTTCTCTTATTGAACTTGAGAGAACATCAATTGAAGAATATGAAACCATCTATTTATAAGAAGAGATGCTTTGGCTGCAAAAATCTCATAGCAAATGGATCTGGGATGGTGATCGTAATACAAAATACTATCATAAAAAGGCCTTGGCTAGATGAAGATGAAATCTAATAATGATGATGAAAAAAACTCTAGGGAATGGGAGGCAGACCCAGTAAAATTGTCTAATATGGTGACTTACTATTTATGTAATTTATACTCTTGTGATGCCTATGTTGTTGGAAATTGTGCCCTAAAGGCCAATCATTGTACCTCACACATTATTTATTTTAATGTATTTTCTCTATTTAATTATCATAACCTTTGTATGTTTATTATGATAATTGAATCCATGGGCAAATTATGAATATTGTCCTAAATGTCCCTGGTTGGTTATCTCTATGGGAACAAAGATAAAGTAAGACCCATATGACTTTGATAAGGTATGGAGATATGAGTCAATGTCATAGGTACTTATAAGAGTACAAGGTGCTAGACCGATCCGCTATGAGAAAGCTGCATGGATTAAGTCATTAGCTTATCTCATTTGTAATCACGTCACAATACGCTTTGACCTAAGATCATCATGGATTCCTACATGAAAGTCACTAAGCTTTGACCTAGTCAAAGGTCACCTTTAACCGGGTGATGATAAAGGCTATAAATGGGCTTAAGGGTTTTCATGTGGAGAAATATGAGTGATCAAGATGGAATTTATCCCTCACATTAGTTGAGAGATATTACTAGGCCCCTCGATGAGTGAGTTTGAGAAATGTATGGCCATACTGTAACGAAAAGGAGTTTTCTTTTCTTTGATCAGACTACTCAGGGATCAAGAAAGTAACGGTCAGGAATAGGAGGATGATGTCATCCTTGACCGAGATATCGTGTGACAAAAGGGACATGATGTGGTTGCATAAAAGGTTGCGTCGTGTTAACGATCCCCATATGATTTGGGTAGTTGTAATGTCTTGCTAGAGACCTCTTGCTACTTGTGGGCTTGTGGTGAGATTGGCCCACTACCAACTTTATATGGGCCTACATAGTCGCACGCAAGAACAACCCAACATGAGCTTTATTTCTAGGGTTTATTCGAATTTTAAATATATATATATATGTTAGAATTCAAAGTTGCACAATATTATGTAAATAATATTTGTGTGTTAGTTTAATATTTAATTATTTTATAAATTAAATAACTAGCATAAATTAAATTAAATAAAGATAAATTAAATTCGTCAGCTCATTATTTGGATTAATTAAATGGATATGATTTGATCAGATCAATTTAATCTAAATTAAGATTGCAAAATTCGAATTTCACATTTTGAAATTCAAGATTAATCAAGAATAGATTTTGAATATCTTTTGAAATTCAAATTTCAAGATTAGATCTTGAACGTCTTTTGAAATTCAAATTTTAAGATTGAATCTTGAATATCATTTTAAATTTTGAATTTCAAGATTAAATCTTGAATATCTTTTGAAATTCAAATTTCAAGATTAGATCTTGAATATCATTTCAAATTTCGAATTTCAAGATTAATCAAGATTAGATCTTGAATATCTTTTGAAATTCAAATTTCAAGATTAGATCTTGAATATCTTTTTGAAATTCAAATTTTAAGATTAATAAATATTAATCTTGAATATCCTTTTGAAATTCAAATTTTAAGATTAATAAAGATTAATCTTGAATATCCTTTTGGAAATACGAATTTCAAGATTAATAAAGATTAATCTTGAATATCTTTTCAGATATGAATTCGAATTTTAAAGATTAATCTCAGATTCGAGAGGCTCTCCATGAGTTCTACATATATTAGGACTCATGAGCAAGAGAAACTGAAGAAATTCGAATCTGACCATGAGCCATCAGAAACCTTAAAGGGAGAGTGAGATGTAAGAGGCGCTAGCATGCTACGATTGTTGAAAACTATTCATGTGGATACCGATAGAGGGAGGCGATAAAGGAAACGTTGGCTCCTCATGATCAGAAGCAAGAACACGGAAGGTTGTGGGATCTAAAGAGATCCAAACACAAAGGAAGGGACAATCTCGAAACGCAAAAGGTATGCCTTCATCTCCTCGATCTAAATGCCTTTGACAGATCCGTATTTGGGATTAGGAAAAATTTTAAATTCCACTGCATGTACGTTCTAATCCCAACAGATGTCTAGGGAACCTTACTCGTATTCAAGAAGCAATACTTAGCATTTCTGGAGGAGCTTAGGTGTAATCTAGGAAGACCTCAGACTTGGACTCAAATGAAAAGTTGGAAATGGGCAAACCACCAGATTTTTGGCCCATAACTAGATTGAATATATGGGGCCATTCTCGATTCTCTCTTTCTCTCCACTTAGTGAACCAAAACTGTAGAAACCTATTTGAGACTTCATTACCAAAAATGGACAATGGAAATGATGTGAATTTCAACATCTTGTTCTGCATCAAATCCTGACAGAGCTAAAGAGATCCAATCTGCCTCTAGAATAAGGTCCTCATGACACTGCCACTAGTATTTAAGGTCGATAAATGATCACAGTCACATCAGCATACAACCTGTTTATGCATGATAAGTGGGCTGATACAGATCCCCTATGGAAGCTAGCTTGGTCATGATCGGGTCCCCAATGATTCGTTTATTTCTCTGGTTGCTCATGAATGATGTACTACTCACGAAGAAGGAGAGAGTGGGAAGGCATATGGCTAATGACGATGGCTGCATAATATGCTTGGGTGGATGGTCCGTACTAAGCCACAAATTGTAAACTTAGGTCGCTGACTAGCCTTGAAAATGGATCAAGAATATTAATTTTGATTTCCATGGGTTGTATAGTGACAACCCCAGGGTCGTTCTCTCCGGAAGCAAGAAGGTGTACTAATAATTCTTAGCTTGGGTCTGTGCTTGTGATGCAAATGCAACTAGGGTTTGCTTCAAATTATCCTATGTATCTAAACTAATTACAAAATAAACTTGTTTCTTTTTGGTATTTTTTATTGAAGAGGAAAACAAAGCAGCTATGATAAAGAGAAATGGTGTACGATAATGAGCACCTCTTTGAAATCAAAGTGTTGCATCATAGTTTGCAAAGGATGAGGGAAAGTATCAGCTCTCGCACTAAGTTTTGGAAATAAAAAACCCCAACAATTTGCATGGGTCCAGAGCGTTATAAGAAGATCTCCTTCCAAATCTCCACACGACTTGGTGGGTTTGAAACAACATGAAATGAACTCCATCCCATGAAATCCCTTATGACCACTTCATGTGTGTACGGAAATCGCAGAGTGATAAAATCAACTCCATACATTGTTGACTCTAAAACCAAGCACAACTAGGATGATAGAAGAGAACAACAAGATTTCATTGAATAAACAAAATGAACTCCATTCTGCTTTGTCAATCACAAAACAACTCAATACACAATAATCCAAGTTTGGCTCAACCGAGACCAAGCATT
>JANTPZ010091754.1:0-24721 GCA_025593235.1 Vachellia pachyceras
AGAGCGAGGGGGGGGGGGTTCGGGAAACTAAGACCTTGTCTACAGCTTCCCCGGATGATGGTATATTCTCATAATTTCTGTACTGTTCAAGCCTTGTCAATCTGTACTTTTCTCTCGTTATGTTCAACCTCTCCCACTGAATACCTTGAATGTCCTTCCCCTTTCTTGCTTGAGCAGCGGAAGTATCAGTTACCTTAGTGAGCTGCTCAAGTTAAGCAACAAAGAAAATCATTAAGATAAATAAATGAAATAGTGAACAATAGTCCTAACCAAATAAAAGAATTCAAACCATATCATATTCATCAACCCCCATATCTGCGCCACATCCGCCATAGTTTTCATCCTCTATCTCATCAATGAAATCTTCCATTTCATCAGCTCCAGCCATATAATCAAATTCGTAAAGGTTATGGTAGGACATGCCCTACCTGCACCAGGCAAAATTTGAACTTTTTTATAGCTTTATGTTTAGTGAGCAATAGCCCCTGGCAGGATGACAAGAAAAGGGGGAAGATCGTGCAAGAGAAGAATTGCTCTGAACAGAAAAACCCATATCATAAAACTATCGCAGGAAGCACAAAGCAGAAGAGGACATTGAATGGACGAAAGCTAACATTCCATTCCAGGCCCTGACCAAGGAAAAAAATTCCATTCCAGGCATAAAGATTATGCGCAACTTTTTCACCCTTAAAGAATACTCTATAGATTTCAAGTGGATAATCGAATATACGCAAAATGGAAACAAAGCCCAGAATTTGAAAAATCATAATTCAATGAAAAGAGAGTATTTTAGCAGTTCACAACTAATCCCAAATCAGCATATATGAAGCGACTGGAAGAAGGGACAATTCTTCAGAAGGACAACCAAGAAACAAAAAATCTTTCCCGAGTCAGTACAAAATCAACCGAGCAAAACCGCGAAAGAAATGAGACATATTGCATAAGAAGAACAGAGAAATTTATGGGGGGACAAGAACAGCATGACATGGAAAGCAAGCAAAAAAGACACAGAAATGTCAAGTGGAGACCGTAAAATTTTATTTCCCTGCGTATTGATCAGAAGTTGGGGGGGGGGGAACAAGGAAGTCATGTAATGGAACTAAAAAAAAAAAAAGCAGAGCAAAGCCCAAGTTACCTGTAACAGAAGTTGAGAAGGCAAATCAGTGATTGATTGTTGTGTAGAGAGGTAAGCGAGCTTGAGGAAGAGGACCTGGGAAGTGAGGTCCTACTTTATTGTGAATCGGGTATAGGTAAAAAGGATTTGAGAGATTTCGGGGAGAGATGAGAATGAGATTGTTATATGGTAAGGCACGCTATCACTATAATAGCTTCACAAATCGCGATGGTGAGCACTGGGGATTTGCCCCAATCCCATTCATTCATTCTCTCATGCATGCTTCCCCCTCTCTCCCCCTCCCAGTGGCTGTGGGAATGGTAAATTGGTGATTGTGCCAAGCCATTGCCAGAGATCATGACTTCGTTCCCCTTCTACTTCCGTGGTCCCCACCTTCCCACTATCCTCTTCCTCTTCTGCATACATGTAGTCCCCACTCCTCTCTTCTCCGCCTCAAACAGACTTTTTAAAAAAAAAAAGAAATTAATATATGTATATATTCTGTAAGAAAAATTGCTCAAAAATCTCCTCGACAGATTTTTTGCTCTAATATATATATATATATATATAATTTTTTTTATAAACCAGGCACAATCTGTCAACTGTGCACAACTTATTTTTAATTACAGATGGTTTTGAAGAATAAATTTATAATGGAATTTTCTGGTAACTTTTCCTATTTATTATGCATAAGTAATCAAACCTGTAACTAAACGTACTACTAAAAAATGTGAATCATGACATGACCCCGTCACATGCCATGTTATAATATAGAAAAATTATATACTATTATTTATAACCATAATAATAAGTAACGGCTTAATAAGTAACTATGTGTGTTTTTGGAAAAACCAAAAATAGAGCTGGTTGAAGCTGATCTGTATCATAACTCCATGTTCCACAGTCTGTTTGTTTTATTATTTTCTGTGGGTTGTCCCAATTTGACCAGTATGTTTGACTGTGGTAATTTTAATATACATCTCATTTAGTCATCCTATGTAGTGATCAATATTGATTTTAAAAAATTAGGTGTTAATAAAACATGGCATGTGATTTGATTATAAAAGGAAAGAAAATACGCAGATGAATTATAAAAGTGACCATGACTCTTCGGTATGCCATCTTGTGATGGATTCTTTAAGAATTATAAAATAAGAGAGATCTTCTTGAAAAAAAAAATCCTTAAAAATAGCCATTGAATATGAAAAATCCTATTCTCTGATGTGAACAAGGGAAAGAAAAGATAGATAGCGATAAGCAAAATGAGATTTTAGAATTTCAAGGAATCAGGTATGTACTAAACAGTGCAAAAATTTTAAAAAGCAAATACTAAGATTGCACATTCGCAACAAAACAGATAGAATGCGTGGACGTGATTTTATAGATTTCGAGATAAACAAATAAGATGAATTTTATTTTGAGATGCATGTAACTGGTTTGAGCTTGCAAATGAAACAACCACTCAAACCATCCCACCCTCTTTCACTCTGCCATTATCCTGTAAGCGTAACTCTCCCAACCACATCTGCGCATGAACTTCGAGCCATACCATTGTGGTTAAAGTTCATCCTGCACAATCGTTGGAGGGATCCGAAGAAAGAACTCTCGCATGTAGTCATCTCCATTAAAGCTTGCTGGAGTGGAATCGCTGTTGACGTAGCTTTCAATGAGGTTCATCATTGCCATGAAGTGTTTTGGCCGATTGCGTCCTGTAAGTTGGTTTTTTTGTATTAATACAAAAATGGAGAGAAGTAAAGAGAGATTATGAGCGAAAATGATTATTTTACTGTGAATATTCTACCACCAGATACAATGCCATTCACTGTGTTTTATATCCATGCACATTGCTTTAACTTACAGATGTACAGTAACTGACATAACTAAGTTTGCTACTAACTGACTAACATAACTGAATCCGTTGTTGACACCTGATAACTAAGTCTGTTACCCCCCGCAAGCTGGCGCGCATATATATTAATCAACCCAAGTTTCGATAGGAGGGTGTGAAATGGTTGAGGATTGAGGGGTTTGGTGAGAATGTCCACCAACTGATGAGAACTTCGAATAGGCAAGAGATGTAAGATGCCAGCTTGATTCTTCTCTCGAACAATATGATAGTCCAACTCGATATGTTTGGTGCGTTCATGAAACGTAGGATTAGCAACGATATATCGAGCAGATTGATTATCACAGTAGATAACAGCGGGAGAAGGATGAGGGATGTGTAAATCATCAAGAAGATATAGAAGCCATTGGACTTCACATGTGGCTGATCCTAAGGCTTGGTACTCAGCCTCAGAAGAAGAGCGAGACACAGTCAGTTCCTTCTTGGTGCGCCAAGAGATAAGTGCCCGATCAAGAAAAATGCAGAACCCAGTTAAAGATCTTCGACCGTCAGGACAGCTGGCCCAGTTAGAGTCACTAGAGCCATGTAACTTAAAAGTGGAGGTAGAAGGAAAATAAAGACCTTTCCCTGGGGAACCTTTTAAGTAACGAATAACACGAAGTGCTGCATGGTGATGAGCAGTGGTGGGGGCTTGAGTGAATTGACATAATTGTTGGACAGCGTAGGAAATGTTGGGCTTGGTAGTAGTGAGGTAAAGGAGACGCCCAACAAGGCGGCGGTAGATGGCAATATCAATAAGGGCAGTGCCTTGATCCTGTGAAAGGCATGTGGAGCGATCCATGAGAGTGGAGGCTGGTTTGCAAGCAAGATGACCAGTATCTGAGAGAATATCAAGAACAAATTTTCTTTGGTTTAAGGAGATGCCTTTGGAAGAACGTGCGACCTCAAGGCCAAGGAAGAACTTTAAGTGGCCAAGGTCCTTAATCTTGAAAGAAGAATCAAGAAAGCCTTTGATCTTGTTAATTTCAGTAAGATCATTGCCAACAACAATGTTGTCATCAACATATACTAGCAAAGTAGTAAAGGAAGCATCTTGTTTGTGAACAAAGAGGGAGTAGTCTGACTTGGATTGATGATAGCCACTATTAATTAAGGCACCTGATAACTTTGCAAACCATTGTCGAGAGGCTTGCTTTAAATTATACAATGATTTTTGTAATTTACATACCATATTTGGATTGGGAGATGAAAAACCAGGAGGAAGAGTCATATAGACTTCTTCATTCAAGTCACCATGAAGAAATGCATTGTTTACATCCAATTGTTCAATGTGACATCCAGAGGCAGTAGCAATGGCTATGAGAAGGCGCACAGTAGTCATTTTGGCTACGGGAGAAAATGTATCAAAGTAGTCAATTCCTTCCGTCTGAGTATAGCCCTTCGCCACTAATCGGGCTTTGTGATGTTCAAGACAACCGTTAACATGGAATTTGGTCCTGAAGACCCATTTATAGTCAATTGGAGATTTGCCTTTTAGTAAATCAATCAGAACCCGTTTTGTTTTGCTCTAGAGCTGAAAGTTCAGCTTGCATAGCTTGCCGCCACTCAGGAATGGATGGCCCTGATTATAGGTTTTTGGTTCAAGTGGAATGGTGATGGAATATACAAAGTGTTTATGGGATTGTGATAAATGAGCATAAGAGAGAACATGTTGTAATGGATACCTGCATGTTGGGATCCTGGAAACCGATTGGTCGACTGTAAGCAAGGAGCAGTGATAGTCAAGTAAATATGATGGCTGCTTATGTTCTCTAAGAGAGTGTCGTGGCAGATGAGAGGGTGATGATGGTGTAAATGAATCTGGAAGAGGTAGAGAATTGATTGGTGATGGTGGTGTAGAGGAATCTGGAAGAGTTGGAGAATTAGTTGGTGATGGTGTGGGTTGTGAAATAGGGAGAGAATAATCAACAGGGGTGAAAGGCTGAGGCAAAGGAATTGGATCAGTGATGACAGAAGGGAGAGAGGAGGCGAATGGAAAAATTGATTCATAAAAGAGGACATGCCCGGAAACGAGTATGCCATTATTGTGTAGATCAAGAAGAATATAGCATTTGGTGCCATGTTGGAAGTCTAGAAAAACGCATTTTCAAGCTCTAGGATCAAATTTTGTTCGATGAGTGGCAGAAGTGCATGCATAGCATAAAGAACCAAACACTTTGAGATCTGCATAATTGGGAGATGTGTTGGTAAGCAATTGAAATGGAGATTTGTTATTTAGAACAGGTGAAGGGAGGCGATTGATTAAGAAAACATTATGTAGAATATCATATGACTAATAAGCAATAGGCAAATGAGACTGGCACATGAGAGCTTGTGCAGTATTGAGAATGTGTTGATGCTTTCTTTCCACTGTGCTATTTTGCTCAGGTGTCTCAACACATGAAGTTTGATGTAAAATGCCTTTAGAGGAGTAAAATGATGTCATGTGAAATTCTGGTCCGTTATCAGTGCGAATTGTTTGAACATACTAGTTGTATTGTTTTTCAAGGAATATTAAGAGATGTTAAAGGGAAAGTCGAGCCTCAGCTTTGTGTTTAAGCAGACAAGCCCAAGTGTGACATGTGAAGTCATCTACCACAGTCAAAAAGTATTAGTGACCGTGAATGGAAGGAACATTGAAAGGTCCCCATATATCAGAATGTACAAGTTCAAGTAAATGAGAAGATGTTGTGTTGTTGATAGGAAATGATATTTTCTTTGTTTAGCAAAATGACACACATCACAGTTGGTATTATGAGGCTTACAAGAAATGAAAGGAAATTGAGAACATTGGAAATAGCAAAAGAAAGATGGCCTAGTCTGTAATGCCACAAGTGAAAGGAGGGGTCAGCAGAAGAAGGAGGTGCACAGGATGAGTTGACATGAGCAGCAGGAGAATTATGATTATTGAGAATGTATAGTCCTTGAGAAACTCTAACAATACCAATCGTTTTCTAGGGTCTCAGATTATGTATAAAACATTGAGAAGCAAAGAAGATGAGACTGCAATAAAGCTGCAGAGGCATTTGAGTAATGGAGATGAGATTACAATTAAATGCTAGTATATAAAGAACATTTGCAAGAGATATGTCAAGAGTGATCTGAACAGTTCCGGAAATGGTGCTAAGAACAGTTGATTTAGTGGAAAGAGTAACACGTATTGGTGAAATATGATAATAAGAGGTATATAAGGATAAGGACTGACATACATGTGCAGTAGCACCACTGTCCAGAATCCAAGAAGTGGATGAAAATTGAAAGGAAAGAGCAACATAGGTACCTTGTTTACTAAAGTTTGGTTCGAGTGTAAGGGAGGACACCTGATTAATGTGGTGGTTTGAAGAGGCTGAAGGTGTGGAAGTGGACAAGAAAGGAGTGGTAGCAGCAGGTTGCAGCAGAGCGAGAAGTTGGTGATACTGATCTTGCGTGATAGAGCTAGAAGTGTTGGCAGAAGTAGGCGGACAGGGCAGAATTCCAGTTGCTGTGGTAGAATTGGAGGTTGTTACGTTATGAATGGAGGTGCCATTATTTCTGAACTTGAAGCCAGGTGGAAATCCACATTTCCTATAGCAAGTCTCGACAGTGTGTTGAGGTTTCCCACAAAACGTGCACACTTTGTTATTGGTGTGACTAGATGCAAGGCGTGGCTTGTTGTTGTTGTGATGTCCAGGAATAGAAGCACGAGTGATGCAAATAACAGAATCAACAGAGTTGGTCAGTTCCCGTTCTTGTTGGACGAGAAGAGAGAAAACTTTGTTAATGGAAGGAAGTAGTTCCATTAGCATGATTTGATATCGAACATTCGCAAATCGGTCATTAAGGCCTTTAAGAAATCTAATGACATAATCTTGTTGCATATAAGATTTTGCACAGCATGAACAATTGGGCAAGGGCCGGAAATTGAGTAATTCATCCCAAACAATCTTCATCTTATTGAAATAGTACGAGATGGAAAGATCACCTTGATGAAAGTGATAGAATTCTTCTTGAAGTTCAGCGATCCGAAAGATATCACCATGACTGAAGCGTTCCTTCAGATCGGTCCAAACATCAATGACGTTGTTGATCCAGATGATGCTGTGAGCTATGGATGGAGATAAGGTTCTGTTTATCCAGGTGAGAACCATGGTGTTGCATCGTTGCCATGCCAGAAAAAGAGGATCAGATGATGTTGGAATTGAGAGAGAACCATCAACAAACTGGAACTTGTTTTTGCTCATAAGTGCCATTGTCATCGCATGAGCCCAATGATGATAGTTGGGTCCGGAAAGAGGCAGAGAAACCAGAACAAGTGAGAGATTCTCATTGGGATGAAGATAATAACAATTGGTTGGATCTTGAGATGGATTAGTAGAGGTGGTGGAAGAGGTGTCACTGGATGCCATGAAGATGACAGAAAAGAAATGGGAGGAACACCAAGGAGGTGACTGCAGCAAGAGGGAGGAAGGGAACGCAGAGAGAGGAAGCTTTCAAAGCTCTAATACCATAATATGAAAATGGAGAGAAGTAAAGAGAGATTATGAGCGAAAGTGATTATTTTACTGTGAATATTCTACCACCAGATACAATGTCATTCACTGTGTTTTATATCCATGCACATTGCTTTAACTTACAGCCGTACAGTAACTAACATAACTAAGTTTGTTACTAACTGACTGACATAACCGAATCCGTTGTTGACACCTGATAACTAAGTCTGTTATGTATTAAAGTTGTGTTAGGGCATATTGGGTTGATTGACTTGAGGGAAATTGACCAGTTGAGTGAAAGGAATGACTACAACCTATTTGATAATGAATAAATAGAAAAAGGGTATGAGTTCGATAGATGTTTATGGGTGTTGACATGTTGCAGTGTTGGGGGAGGGGGAAATAGAGGATGAGAAAGAAAAAATATTTCTTGGAAGAATTTAAGTACCTAGTTCTATGAAGATGCATGTTTTAGTAGAAGAGAGAATAAGGTACACAAAAAGTGGAAAATGGTAGAAATTATCAGTTAGTACCATTCCCAAGTTTTTATAATGGAATGAAGAGAGAAATTAGATTGGAGATCAAGAGCCTGTGCTCACACCATTTGGAAGACCACATTCTTCATAGTCCCGAGGACCATCTGTGGGCATCTTCCTAATCACGAATCAAAGGCCACCTATTTGCCTGAAGTATGCAGGCGTTCTTTCCTTATGGTGAGGGGACTTGACATTCCCTTTTCCTCTTCTGGGATTAGAGGGAATTTCAGTGTTTCATCTTTAATTCTTGGTTGCTAGTCCTGCCTTGTATAATCATTAACTCCTGGAACTTGGAGTCTACTGGTAAGGTGATCGGTGCAGCTTTTTTTATTTGCATATAATCTTTCAAGTTCAGAAAAAAGTCTGCATTTCTTGGCACCTTTTGATTGATTCGACACTGAATTTCTGCTCCTTTCCTTTTTTTTTTTTTTCCTTTTTGAAAAACATTGGAACTTGATTTTTTATCCTTTTTGTTCCAAGGAAAATGTGAAGCGCTCAAGAATGTTATTACATGATTTTAAAGATGGTATCATTAGTGTGCTATTATTCTGCTCTTCTAAAATTATATCGTGTAGATCATTGCCTACTATCAATATGACTGTGCTTTGCATTCCGGTTAAACTGAGTGACTGTGAATGTGAAACTTAAGGAATAACATGCTGAGAGTGAAGAATTACATCACAAACTTTGCCCACTCAATTTTTTATTGCTCTTTCTCTTACCAATATTTATAATTTATCCATTTTCACCTCTACTAATTATCATATATATTATATTACAGTACGCGAATGGAAATAATTCATGTTGCTTCATATAAATTCTAATCACTTAAGCCTAGATTTGCATTGATTTTAAGCCTTCATCTGCATTTTAAGTTGGTTGTGGAGTAAGTGAATGACTATGAACTAGTTATTTTACAGGACAAGAAAGATAGAAAGTGAAGCAGGGCCAAGTAAAGCTTATACTGGTTACATACTGTTCAGAAATGAGTTTGTTAGAAAGAGGAAGGATCGGAAGAATATGAGGAAACAAGTAGGAAGGATTGGAAGAATATGAGGGAACAAGCCTCAGAGGCATGGAAACAAATATTAGATTACTATGCATTTATGTTAATCTGGTTTTATAATTTGATTATTGTAATCAAATACATGAAGAAGCTGGGCTCTTTTTTTACCTGTGATAAAAGCAGTACTAAAGTCTTTTTTTTTGCCCGAAGTATTAAAGTCTTTTTCGAAATTTCTTTTTTTTTCCTTTTTCTGAAATGTCCTTTCGATGCTTCCCCAAAAATAAAAACCATTGTGTGTGTGTGTGACAAATCTGAAATGTAAACAAGAACCAAAAGGACAATTATTTTGTCGTGAAGAATAGAGGCTGCCTATGGAGCTAAGAGAAAATTAAAATATGAGTATAGATGGTTTCGTGAAACCAAAAGGACAATGATCATATTTAATTTGTGGCCAATTGGCTACTTTCAATATGGATTGATGATGTTTTAATTATAATTCTGAATTTTAAAAGCCATATTGATTTACTATATATGTATTTGCTGTGAAGTTATGATATGATACCATTATTATAAATTGTTGCTTCTTCAGTGTCCACTTGAGCAGGAAATTAGAGTATCATGCATTTCATTTAGTTTATTTTTATAATTCTAATCAGATGCATGATGAAGCAGTCCTCATTTTTTTGTCCTACGATCAAAGGAGTGCTCAATTTTTATTAATGGTTCGTTATTTTTTAAAAAACCTCTTATGTTATAGAATATTAATATTAATATCAAATCACTTCAGGGGAAAAACATTTTATAAAATGGGACGTGGGGAGTGCTATTGCTGTAGATGTATGTTGAAGTGGAACAACAAACTGAAATTGTCAAGACAGTTTGTTTAGACCCAAAGATTACTATATGTTTGTTTGAAAATCCATTGAGAGAACGATTTATGGATTCCGAGATAAGTATGTTAAAGGAGTTTTGCGAGTTGACTTGGGATTTTGACCGTCAAATTGCAAGCATGCATGCAATCATTTATTTGTTTAAACCTCAGAAATTGGGCTAATTTAGATTTCAAATCGTATTTTTATAACATGTTTTTTATAAAAATTTCTTTTAAAACGTACTTTTTTTTAGAAGTGCTTCTTGAGAACATGTTTCTCTTTTTTATTAATGTCTTTTGAGAAGTTTAGAAAGCATTTTACAATACTTTGGTTGAAAATACCCTCTTCTTCATCATGTTTTATTTCTCATATTTCAATTCAAATAACTATGGGGAATTTTAAGTCTCATGACAATCCAATTCTAAATTCATGATTTTCAGAAATTAAATGGTTATTTTTTCCTGTTATTCAAGGTATATATGTGCAATTTCTCCTATATTTTTTTTCCGTAAAGCAAAGGAGACATACAAACACACAAATAATAATTAGATGTAAATTAAAGTATAACTTTTATGAAAAGCTTAGCATTCATAAGTGTCCCTATTCATTTAATTATGCTCTAAGGAAATTAAACGGGTAAGATCACATTGCTTTCTTATTACTTTATCCCATTTCGAAGATGCTGCCAGCAATTGGAAAACCATTTCTTTAAAAAATACGGATTGTGAAAATGGAACATGACATAATGATGAGTTAAGGGGATTTGAAATTTGATATTGGCTGCGTTTGGTTTTCCGTTGGGAATGCCGTTTTGGCTCCCAAAATCCATTCTCACGCAAGTCGAGACAAAATTCCTCTCACATAAAGTACCTCAGAATCTGTGTCCGTTTTCCCAACGGATTTCCAAACGAAGCCATTGCTTATTTAGCAGCCTGTACTTTGATTCAAACTTGTCTGAAAGCGACAAGAAGATCCAATAATGGAATTTTTTCTCTCTCGTCCCCCATCTAAACAAGATTTATTCTTCCCCAATGCTCAGCAACGGATCCAGGATCCTGACTCAGGAGTGTAAACTATTTTTTGAGAAGATAAGTGAGACTTATTCTTAATATCTTTTGAGAATAATTTGAACAAAAATTTAGTGGGTTCAAAATTAGCAAATGAGTGGGTGCAAAATAAATCACATAGTACTAATATATACCTAATTTTCTGGAAGTGAAGGGGTGCGGTTGAACCCGCTGGAATACTTCTAGGTCCGCCTATGCCAATGCTACGCACCCGTGCTTAATATAAAATCAAATTGATTAGTTTGAGAATATAAAAAAAGTTAAATAAATTACGTTAAAATATTTATATATATCATTTTTCTTAAAACTAATTTAACTTACTTATAGATTGATATATCATCTAATTATATACATAATTATACTAGAGAATCATGTAATATATGTTATAATTAAGTAATTTATTTATCTTTTTTAATCCATCAGAGTTGATCAACTTACTTGTATACATTAAGGATCAAAGGTAAGGATATGTATATTTTTTAGCAAAAATATACTACGTATGAATAAAGGTCTGGTTTTCTGCATGCAAATCGTATGTTTGTTTGGTCGCTTCATTGTCCATTTCCTACATAAGACTCATCATCATAATTATTTACAAACCATCCCATCCACATTAATTAACATTACGTCTAAAAATGGGATCATATATAGGAGATATATAAATGTTCAAATGTTACGGTTGGCAAGAGCCTAAAATGCCCTTGCTCCTATTTGCCATCACTCATCATCACTGACCATTAATTGTCCTCCCCATGGTTTTGTAGCTTTCTTTTTTTCAATGAACAAAAGTTTAGGTGAGTTGAGTTATGAAATTGACACCAAGTCAAAACATGTCTTAGGACTTAGAAAATATTTACAGATCTTTACATTCACAGCAAAATTTGAACTCATGATCTTATCGGTTGTGAATCAATTTCTTACCAACTGAATCAACTTTTGTTAACACCAACTCTTTCATTCTATGAGAAGGTCAAGGATAAAACTTGCGTATACATGCTGTATGTCGCAAATTTGTATACATGATCAGTGTAAAAAACTTGAAAGTGATATAACTTAGTAGTATATTATTATCGGATAAATACATACATAGGTACATATATGTTTATAACTTAAACTATATATACATAGCAAAGTGGTAGATATATAAGCTATGATCAGTGATGAGCATGAAGATTGTTGAGGAGTGACATGGAGGAAGAAACGGTGCCCATAACTCCAAGGACAAGCCCTGAAGCGATGAGACCCAAGTTGAAGACCAAGAGAGTGTTTGATATTTGTTCCCAACAGATCTTAATGTAGAAAGCACATGGAAATATCAAGCTTATGAAAACAGTCAAAAGTGAGCCAGTGAGACTAAGAACATCTTCAAAATAAGGCACAGAAAGAGCCAGTGCCAGAATGACCAAGAGCAACACAGAACCCACCGTGCCTCTTATCATCATCTTGCTTCTGTTACTCATTGAACTGGGAAGCCTGTGCTGTAGCTGAATCGCAAGTGGTGCGAACTCAAGAGCATATTTGGTCATTGGTGTTATCACTGTTGCCCACGTTGCAATCTTGGTCACTATGAATTTCTCTGGCATGCTTAAAGTGATCTGCGACTTTACTTGTGGCCCAAACATCTTCGCACCCATGAATCCCAGCGTTGTGAACAGAAGTATGGTTATTGAGAAGCTCACTATTATAACCTGAAATGTTTAACATTCATGAGAGGACGAGACTTTTTCGTATTTCATTGTTAGAAATTAATGGGTGTAACGTATAACACACACACACACCTTGGTGAAATTGGAGGGGTCCTTCATGGATTTGTAGAGATTAGGGACCACGACGTGTCCGCCATAGCCGTACATGAAGATGCCAGAAACAGAAGGGACATTATGGATCTGAAGAACTGGGATGTGGTGGGTAACCTTAACGCCTCCAAAAATGGAAGTGGCAACAACAGACAAGAAAATAATGAGAGACATGAGAACACCAGCAGAGGAAAGGAAAGAAATGGAGGAAAAGTCTGTGAGCCACAAGCTTGGCATGGCAATGAGCACAGCAAGAACAGTGAGGAGCTGAGAAGGTGACAGTAACTTGGGAAGACGCAAATGGTTGAGATAACGAGATCCCATGAAGACAGTGAACAAGTTGTCATGTAGTGAGATCGTGTAGGAGACAAGAGCCATGAAGATCTCCGTGTAGACAAGTGCTGATGCCACCATTCTACCTCTTCTTCCGAAGGCTTGGTCACCTATGTCTACGTAGCTTCGTAGCTTAGGGTTCTTGTCCATGCATCTACCAAGAAGGCGACAACTATAAGCACAAGTTATTGCAAGACCTGTCAGAAATACCACTGCACATGCCCACCCTCCCTCTTCTACGGCATATGACGCTGATAATTGCCCCAAACCTATATATAAATAAAACATGCATATTTAAATCATTATCAGAGACACACTATACCCACACAATGTGTTTTTAGCATAAATCACTAGATACTACTAATATATTTACATTCATCATGCGTATTTAAGATTCTTTGGGATGCTAGCAAAGTTAACAAATAAACACAGACGAAGATTCAAATGCATTCTTACATATCATTGTCATGTGTGTATACCTGTGAGCATGCCAACCATATTGATGACAGAATGAGCAAAAGAACTATTGGGTTCTTCGGCTGTGTTTCCATCCTTACAGTGACAGTGTTGGTTGTTGAGCTCCAAGCACACGATGTCGTTGCACTGAGTACCATTTACTGATTCATTCGTCGTCGTCTTCTTCTTCTGCACACAGTTTGATCCAAGGTTCATAAGGCCTTCTGTAACGGATTTCAACATCATCATTATATATGTATGAAACTAAAGGATAGAGAAGGAAGGGAACTAAGCAAAAGCCCACTAGCTAAGTTTAGATTATGTTTAAGTAATGAGCCATAATCAGTGACATGCAAGATGCGTATTTATAGATGAAATGAAGGCTTGAGATTGGGGTAATGAGGCATATTATCGGTGAGCGAATATCATGATTGCTATAACGTAGACGCCTGCTCCAATATTCAGTTCACATGAGAGATATTCCAACTTCTAAGTATCCTATTCGGCTACGTGACCTTTTTGCCAACCGTAAATGCCTTCTTTTGCGTTTTTGGTGTGTACTTCTATGGTGACGAAAGAAGATCGACTTTGTTTGGTTGTCTCTTTCTACCGTGAATCAGTTTTATCTTTACAGATAATATATAGTTTTTAGGGTTAAGTTATATCCAACTTCCGGAAGTATTTGTTAGCTTTCCATGCTATGCTTTTGTTTTCTCCCCATTGATTTCTCTGTTCTTCTAGTGGACTGGAATATGTTTCACTTCATTCTCGATTTTGCTCTCTTGATTTTATATCTCACTCGGTAATTAAAGATTTTTTTTTCGGCTGTCCTCATGTATGCTAATTTCGCTTCACATTTGATATGTTTTTTGAGTTGTGAACTGCTAGAATATTTCATGGGCAAAGAATCTATTTAAGTGACTGATGAGCTTTTCATGAAAGTTAGACTTTGCATCTATTTCAATAGCCAGATATAGCGTAGAAACTGTACTCAAAGTAGCTTTTATAAAAGAAATAGATTGATCTAATATGTCGAAAAAATATTAAGTTTTGGGATCCCATCTATTTTTTTTATGAAAATGTCCTTTCCCATGAATAATATACTGTTCATCATGAAAGTTGTAGTTTATACCATTTAAATGGCCATTTTTTTTGGTGAGGTTTAATAGTCATGTAATACATACCACTCCCTGTGATCGTATTTATAAACTGCTACTATATTGTAAACTGTCTGTAACTAAAGGAGGCGTTTAAGTTTAGCAAAAACACAAGGGTCGCGTCCGTACCCGAATACGATACTTGGAATATTTCTTCTGTGAACTGAATATTTGAAGCAGGCATCTACGTTATCGCAATCATGATTCTCTCAACAATATGCCTCATGACGCCATTCTCAAGCCTTCAATTCATCTATATATAAACACGTATCTTGCTATAATATTGAATTTTGGATTGACGAGTTAAGGGGATTTGAAATTTGATGTTGCTAATTATTTAGCAGCTTATTATACCTTTGATTCCAACTTATGTCAAAGTGTCGCAAATGGAACCTTTTTATTATGCCATATCTAAACAAGATTTATTCTTATAATTAATATCGATACTCTTAAGATGCAAAAAGGAACCCCATAAGTGGGGAGAATTGTAATACAGAGAATATGATTGTCCTTCTTCTTTCTGTTACTTGTAATATCCTTTTATGGGACACAGCGCATCTCAGTGATCTGTTTCTCTCACTGATACTACCCTGTGAGTGCTGCTTAGCTTCATCATATTTTCCCCCTGTTCCAACGTAGGAAAAAATAAAAGTAAATATATACATTAATTTTGATTACTCTTATATATAGATGCGATTCTTTAACCACTTTAATCTGCATTTATTTGCATGCCCATTATTCACATAGTGGCTGTCATTATAATGAAAGTTTTCATGGAAGAAGAAGATGCTTGAGTTGCCATTGTAATGCTACGGAATATATAAGGTGTTAAATTAATAAGTGGAAGCGTTTCCTCTTATATATATATATATATAGAGAGAGGGAGGGAGGGAAGGAGGGAAATAGATGCCCTTCTCAGATTCTTCCACCACATACTTTTGCCCTTTGGCATCAGCTAAAGCTGCTATAGCTCCGCTTTTGCTGTTCTCATTGATTATGTCTCGCGCATCCAACTACTTATAGGCTAGGTTAAATCCCTTATCTTAACGAAATTAATATTATAATATCCTCACAATTTGCTCTTCAGTTCTATATTGTGTACATCCGTGTGTCCTGTGAGTTTCAGCCCCCTCCCAATGGATCTTGAATGTTTTGATGTTTGCATGCATTCAAATGTCAAAGTTGCTAAAGATCATCCATATTTATGATTATTACTTGGAGCGTGTTTAGAATAGAATATAGCAGTAACTTTTGGACCGCTTAAATTTAAGTCTTGAGTTTAAGCCCGTATATATGTTAAAAAAGTTTTTCAGACAACTACTCCAATTTAAGATCTGATCATTTACGAATTATTTTGTTAAATTATCATTACTTCTAAACATGGGTACATAGGAGATTACATGAAAGTTAAAATGTAACGGTTGGCAAAAGCCTAAAATGTCATTGCTCCTGTTTGCCTTCACTCACCACCGTCCATTGTCCCCATGGACATTTTAGTTCAATTCACCACTTAAGAGCATGTGGTTTGGAGGTGTCTTTGCTTAATTTGCCAATGTAACTTATTCACTGTTTCAAAAAACAGATTCATTTTTGTTTAATTTTTTTTTTAAAAAGAACTGTTTAGAATGTACAGAGTGAAGATCAGATCAAAATTAACTTCAATCAGTTTCTTTCACCATTTTTTTCTTTGTTGATCTGTATGCATCTCTAGTTGCTGAGGTACGCAGTTTGCATTATTGTAAAGCTTCTAAACATCATATCTCATTGACGGAAACAATGCGGTGTCCCTACCAACGAAGCTTGAAACTAGCAGCCTGCATAAGGGGATGAGCAAAGTAAGCTCCTAATGTTACTGCAGTGACTATCAAGTATGGCAACCTGATAAACTCCCTGTAGTAATCTTTTGGCAACTTTTGCCGGCCATCGAGTATTGCTGCGAATGGGACAACACTTGTTCGAGCTTTAACAGTCTCAAAATCCTCGCCGTATCTTCTAGCGAGTCGCCTGTCTCCGTTCCAAACACCAAACAGATGGTGTGCGATTAAGCCAACAGAAGCTGCAACAGCCACGGAATTTCCAATCCAAATTGTGTGAGCTAGACACCACATAACCTGCCCAACCATCTTAAAAAAAAAAAAAAAAATCTTTCGGAGAATGCCAAGTACACGTTTTACTTTGCTTAGATTTCAGAATGCTCAAAACAAGAATATCTCTAGACATCAAGTCAAATGAAATTATAGCAGTCATTTTATGGCTACATGTCGTTATGTCAGACATGACATATTGAAGGTAGTCAATACTCATGCATCAGAACTAAGAATAATAAATAAGAAATTTAAATTAAAAATTAATAAGAATTATAATAATTAATTTATAAGAATTAAATAAATATACTTATGCATCAACATAAACAGGAGATACTTGTACTATAAACAGATTCGACGGTATCCAAATATTATTTCTCGTTCATAATATAAGAGTTAAACAACTAATTTATGAGTACTAAGGAAATTAGTTAAGTTAGTTTTTTATAACAAATATATGTTGGTTTCCCTAAAATACCCTTTTTAATCATGTGTATTGTAATTACTCTTTAAAGGAAATCTCCTTACTATGTGCAATCAGTAGGGTACTTTGGGGAAAAAATTATGGAAAATTTATTGGGAGGTCCCAAATAAGGAACTTATTTAATGAATGGTCCCAATTTTGAAAATATTTATCAAAACGTCCCATTGACAACATGAGGTGTTGTCAATACAACGCATGATGTTGTCAATGCATAGGACCTCGGTTGTCAATAGGACATTTTGATAAATATTTTCAAAATTGGGACCATTCATTAAATAAGTTCCCTATGTGGAACCTCCCAATAAATTTCCCAAAAACTATAAACTTGGGAGGTAACTTGAACCATAATTCCTGAGATATGTGGAACCAAAGTGAACCCCCCTCCAACTCCTATATATGTGACTGAAGGTAGTAGAACGCAAGTCCATCACAACACCATGCATATAAATCATATGGAGTCTGATGCAAAACGGAGATTTATACCTGTGGATGTCTGGTTATTCTCATGATGCCAGTTTCCCAGAGATGTAACTTAGGCTTGTCAACTGCTGCAACCTCTAGAAGATTAAATGTAGAAGGATATAGGAAAAAGAAGGAAATGAAATTGGCCAGCCACACAAGTTGGTGAATCCCAGGAACATTCTGGACTTGCCAGAGTTGAAGTCCATCATATCTGTGGTTAACAAAATACACCTGCGCCACAGAGACGTAGATTTACCTCCTGTTAATCCGATAAGAGGCTATCTGTTGTTAAAGACACAAGATATCTTGGACAAAGAAGCAGTTCCGCAGATTTGAAGAAAAACAGAAGGGAACTTACAACTGTACTGACAGCCAAGGGTAGTGATATCCCTGCAAAAAGAACGCGATAAGCCCTTTCTCCAATAAGCTTCTCAGCAGTGTCTCGGAAGCTAGCCATGCCACTGTGGACCCCGGCAAATATGAGTATCAGGATCAACATTACCACCTACAGTGTAATGTGCTGGAGTCAGTTCTGATTGAAAAACCACTGTAATTATCATGGTCAGGAGTCATATGTCAAACAAAATAACACAAACAATAGTAATACTCATGATCATGATGTTGAATGATACAGAGATGACAAATATATATTGCCAAAAGAAGAGATTATTTTTGGGGAAAACCAATGGTGGGGACTTTATCTGCAGGCTAGATGAACACCTTTATGGTAATCCATATCATTTCGTTCAGCAAAACTAGTGTCATTCTCATTTGACTAAACTCAAGCTTGTTTTCCAAAGTTTGTTGAGGATTTGATATTTCCATTCCAAAATGTTGTAGATTTTCTAGGAAGTAATGACTCGGGAGAGTCAACTCCTCTCACATCCACTATCAGAAAAAATTACTTCCACATGTTAAGCATGAAGAAATCCTGGATTTTTAGATGTAAACTATCCATTCCAACTATGTAATTACCAATTACTGACGCTCTTCTTCTTCCAAGCCACAAAGCTCGCCTGAATTCAAATTCAATTTAAATTTAGGGAAGCAGAAAAAAATTACAATTTCTTACACCAAATTTGTTCCACGTATAGCTACAGTGTGAGATTTGGAATTTATCTCTCAAATTTCTCCTCCCCTGCCGCCGCCACCCCCACCCCAAAAAAAAAGAAAGAAAGAAAAAGAAAAGGAAGAGAAAAACACACGAAGCCATGATTATAAACCATTCCAGGCTATTGGGAGCATAGCTCAAGGGAAAATATTCACTACTTTCTTCATATGCCTACACACACCATAGCCAACACTTCTGCGGAATAACATGCCACATCTAAAATGTTTGTAAAGCCTGTTACCAGTTTCAATCTGATCAAATTTTCTAGCCTTCTACAAATGAAGGCACACGAGAAATTGGTTAGTCGGCGAAGGCTTTTAGAGATGAGGCCTATTGAAGGAATAGTTTAACCAATAGCTTACATAAAATTGTGCAACTAATGAAGGGAGAAAGAAATCACCTCAGGACTATCTGAAAGTCCTGAAACCGCCGCAACAAAAGCTTTACCATACCCGGTGGAATTGTCAATCCAAACTACATTAAGAGCAAACAGAACTACTCCCAAAATCACCGTGAAATAAATCCACGAAGACATCTTCTGCTCCTCAAAATCAAACGCCGCAGAGTCCTCACCCACCAAGCTGGAATCTTCCGTTTCAGTGTCTCCAATAGAAGTACAAGCAATAAATTTCCGAGATATTACCACTTCTTTTGAAGTGTTCTTTAAGAACAAAAGATCATTTTTAGTTGGTTTTGATATGGGGTTCATGAAAATGGCGGTGGAGACCGAAGAGGGCAGAGCCACTGATCGGTAACGGGTTTTGTGGGGTGTAGAAGAGAAGGGGGTTGAAAGCACAAAAGGAGCAGCCATGGTCAGACCAATTGAAAGCAAAGTGAGTCCAAGAATTATATGCACTTTTCGGAGAATTGAGATGAAGGGTATCTGCAGAAGGCCGTCGTTGGTGTTGGGTCATTTAGAATTTCGCGGTAAATGACACGTGGAATGGTCGTCCGCAAATAAAAATTATAATATCTTTGGTGGCAAGGCCATTTCAGGAGTTGAAAATGGACTTAAAGGACGTGTGTGTGTGGTCTATTATGTTTATTGAAATGTGAAACAATTTTTCAGTCATAATGCATCTAAGAGACTAATAAGTAAGACAGAACTGTATTGGAGATGCATGAAAATGTGGGGCTGAATGGGATTAGTTATTTGAGAAAGATCTTAACATTGCATTATATGCTTTGCAATAGGTTTGTTATCCATGGGCCTTGCTTTTGGTTGGTGATTTTAATTCATGGACCTAATGCCGTGAATTTCCGGAAGCATGGATTGCATGCAACGACATAGAAAATTCTGTCAGGAAATCATCAATTGGTACTTACTGAAAGACAATGATCTCCTAAAAATTGCTTCTCATCGTTATACCATGTTTGGTATGATGAAATTCACCCCTTTAAAAATGGAAATGGAAATAAATTCCACACTAGAAGCTTGTTTGGTACACAAATGGACCATGGAATTCAATTCCATGTGGAAGCCATTTTGATGGAAATGGCCTCCATCATTTGGCCTATGGAATTGTTCAAAATTCCATAGAATTCCACTCATACCCCCACTCTTCATCATCATCAGACGCCTCATCACTGACCTCCACGATCAGCACCAACCATCGCCGGTGAGCACAGCTGCCAAAGAGCAGCTTGGAAGACTTGGACCAAATGCAATTGCTGGTGAGCTTCTCATCGTTTTCGTCCATGCTGACTCAATTGCTGGCGAAAAACTCCTTCAAGATCGACACCCACCGATGGCGACAACTCGACGAACCATGGACAAAAAGATACAAACCATTGATGCCCACTAACAGCGACAAACGCAACAAACTCAACGACGACACCCATCGACTGCGACTCCAACCTCGATGACCATGGATCTTATTCGTGAACCCAAAAGCTCTCAATCTCTCGACGGCGACACCCACGAACAACAACTACATCGCCGACTCCTTTCTTAGTGATTTCCCACCAATGACCATGGACCTTATCTGTCATGTGGGTTCATGCCGACCAGCCACTGGTGTCGGGAGCTCGAAGAAGCAAAGAAAAAGATTTTTAATTTTTTTTAATTTTAAAAGGGTAATTTAGTTTTTTATATAAAAATTAGATTCCATTTCCATACCATACCAAACGTATTTTTAAATTCCAACTCCATTTCCATTAAAATCAATTTCAATATACCAAACAGACCCTTAATTGTGAAATGTTAAATGCCCAAAACATAACGAAAAGTACTGAGAAAGAATTCCCGTCTTCAAATTCAATTCAAGGGATGGCAGCTATCTGTGTACCATTTGCGAAAAATAATAGTAATAAATACTGGTAGCATTCACTCACATCTCGTGATCTATGTTTTAAAGGAGGGAAAAAGTAGAGCAAGTGACGTACAAATGGGTAAAGATAAATGTAGGGCACATGAGATCTTTTTTTTTTTTTTTTAAATTTCTTGTCCAAATCACCTTCTCCACCATTAGAGGTTTCCTGCTGTCAACTTTGCATCAATCACTTTTATTCCAACTGTTTTTCATTTCCCAATTCATTTTCATTTTGCAGGCCCACCCCATCTTCTAAAAATCCAACCTTTTTAACAGATTTGCCTACATAATAGGTCTCTCACTCAAGAAGATCCATCCTCCATTTCTTACCCAACAAGAGCTCTACATTTGGCACCCAGCTGAAAGAAAGAAAGGCCTCTCCTTTTGTTTTTCTTTCAGGAATCACACATTCTGTTGTTAGTTCTGATTTTGAGGGGAAGATGTCTGCAGCTGTAGGTGCTGTCTCTGCAACCAAAGACGTTCCCTTTAATCCTCATTTGGAGGAGGAGCTTAAAAACAATGAAGCTCAAGACACCGAGACAGAGGAAGAAGATGAATCCAAGTTGGAATCTGACAGACAATTGGACCTTGGCCCTCAGTTCTCACTCAAGGAGCAGCTTGAGAAAGACAAAGTAACATTCTCTTTTCTTTCTTTCTTTCAGGATGTTTCTTTGGTGGTATGATTTTCCAATTTGTTTTTCTGATGAAACAAATCCATTCATGCATTTTCTACTTCTGCTTCACAGGATGACGAAAGTTTGAGAAAATGGAAGGAGCAACTTCTTGGCAATGTTGATTTCTCTGCCATTGGAGGTAATTTTGAAGTTTTCCCTTCTCAGTTTCTCACGTTTTTCTTGATTGTAGGAAATTTTCAGCAGAACCCTTTATGCTTTCAAGTAGATAATAGAGCAAACTAACCCGCTTGAATTAGATTGTCTTGAGTATGATATTTCCCTTGAAATCCAGAAAACAACCTGATTGGTTTTTTACCAGTAGAATTCATCTGTCAAGTACTTCAGACGTCGGAGGTAAAGTAAAATATCAGGTGCACCAAGTTAACGTGTTGAAATGTGTCATGAAGTGTTCTGAAACAGAAATTAGTTTTGACTGAAACTTGAGACATCTTTGTATACATATAATATAGCATAACTCTGCCTATTGTGTCATCAATTTTCATTCCTTACTAGATTTTTGCAAGTCATGAAAAGCTAAACCAGCCCCATTTGTTGAAAACCAGAGAGCAAAGAGCCAGAAGTGAAAATAGTGAGCCTCACTATACTATGTCCTGGAAGGCTAGATCTTATCCTGCCAATCCCATTTACTACTTCTAAGAAGTGTCTCTTCACACTTAAGGAGGGAAGCAAATACCGCTTCAAATTCACCTTCATTGTCTCTAACAACATCGTTTCTGGCCTCAAATACACCAACGTTGTCTGGAAAACTGGTCTTAGAGGTGAGACCGAAGCTACCTTTTGTGTTTTCCCAGGATGATTGAGTAACACTGCTAGTCACACATTGATTGTCCTTGTTTAATCTTAATGGCTTTCGTGATTTGCTTTACCCAGTGGACAATTCAAAAAGAATGCTGGGAACTTTTAGCCCACAGCAGGAGCCGTACACATATTCACTGGAAGAAGAAACTACCCCTTCCGGCTTGTTTGCCAGAGGAAGCTATTCGGCAACAACCAAGGTAAGAAAACTAGTCTGCACACGCCTGATCGTCTAGAGAAAATTGATTCACTTAATGATAGGCATAGATATCGTAAATAGTGATGGTTTTTTTACCTATTATATTTGATTAACGTATCTTCATTGTCATATTATGCACATAAAAAAACAAGAAATAACTAACTCAAATTTTGTTTCTTCAGTTTGTAGATGACGATGAAAAATGCTACTTGGACGTGAACTACCACTTTGAAATTCAGAAGAATTGGCCAGCAAAACACTAGGATTCAATCAATGTTACGTTATTGGTAGATTTGCTTCCTCTGGCATCTTGTACCCATTTGTAACAGACAGATTGAAATCCAACATGTCGTTCATCAATCATCATCTCCAGTTATTATCATGCACATGCATGTTTGTACTCATGTTTCTACCCTTTGTTTCTTTCCCTTTTTTATTGGTACTCAGAAAAAAAGAGATGTTTCCTCTTTACTTTGACACTAACAGCATTCTACCTTAGATCTTTCAAGACCTAATTGGGATCTAATTTCTAATATTAATCATCTATAGGATAGAAAGGGACCCCATGTGGATAAAGAAACGGAAATCAACAAGTATCTTCACTGTTACCTTTGCTTTCTGAAGCAAACGGCCAAAAGGTCCATCGATTCTTTGGTGGTCCAACTGCTTTTCCCATATGACTAGCACATGCCTTTTGCTACATAAAGAATAAAAAAAACGGGTGGGAGGGGGGGAAGATAAAGAAAAACTTCAAATGAAACCAATCTTTGACCCCATCCACTGTCATGATTCAAAATTTAAACATTGTGAATAATATTCATCTTTAACAATCTGTTAAGTGTTAGCATTTGTATTTTCTTATCATCCAAGTCCTTGAGTAATGTGTGATTCTTCTTCTATAATCATGAACGCATCTACCCTGGTTTTACTCTCTTATAATTTATTTCAGAATCTAGACCTGGACAAGATATGTACTTCCATAATTATTTACATGTTAAGTGGATGGTTTAGTTAAGAACATGATAAGTTGGTTCATCGGGCCCTCATAATTATTCTTTGAAACTGAGAACCTGAAATGTAATAATGAAGGCTATGAAGCTAGTAGAAAGTATTTGGTGAACTCCACTATACCGTTTGCCGATCTAACACACTAATGTTAGTGCTCCATTATAAGCAGTTGGTTAATTGATGCTAAACCAACCATGGTGGGTTGATAAGAGCATCATTATACATTTCTGGTATGTGAAATAAAAGTGAAGGCTCAGACGCGAATTATCATCATGGGATCATCATCTCACCCCAGTTTCTGTAGTTAAAGACAATGCAGCTGCAACTTCGAGGACTAACTTTTTTCGCACAGTCACCCCAGTTTATTAGAGCCATTCACGATTCAACTGCCTCATTGTTTAATTTTGTTTTAATATGGAAAAAAGTAAAAAGCTATATCCATGACTCATTTCTTATTCGGTAAAGTTTATAAAATTACTCCCGTATTCTCCTAATCCATGCAAGACAACTAGATAAAGATCATCTGTAACTCGGATATAAATGTTACCCTGGATGCATCGCCACTATCATTATGCCGAACCCTGTATCTCTCACAGTATTGCAGAAAGTGAGCTTCCACTTTATCTTTTATTTGATTTATTTATATATCAGCTTCTCTTTTGCTCCTTGTTTGTGGTACATCACCAATTGGATCATTATTATTATGGTAGAAATAAGCGATTCTTTTTCAAATAATCATTATGGCAGTGGTTTGATAGAATGATAAAGTTTGAAGATTTTCTTATCAATAGAGTGATGCTTTCAAGTCCCAAAAAGAGGACTGATACATTTCGTGGGCTTATTCCCCCTGAATAGTTTTCATTAGGCAGCAAAAAAATTA